>JAUEKZ010193350.1:0-12021 GCA_031471865.1 Melibe leonina | reverse complement strand
TTGGTCCTGCTTGTCGTCCCAACAGACTTATGGTCATCCCCCATGTTTTACACTGCGGTACCTAACTACAGGGTCACAAACTCTCGACAAACAAAAAAAAGATAAATGGACAGGTGAATAGAGATATAGACGATAGGAAAATATATAGAAGTACAGATGGATAGACAGATGGATGGCAGGATAGAGATCTCAATTGGGCGCTTATATGACCATAGCAGTTGCAAGTGCCCTAAAGCTCTCAACAAACAAAACAAACAAACAAGAGATATCAATGGATGGATGTAAAAAAACGAACAAATGAATGGATGGATAGATGGACAGATAGATGAATAGATAGATAGATATAGATAGATGGATAGGATATACGGGATATATAGACGGATAGTTGGGTGAATGAATACATAGATAGATTGGTGGAATATAGATACGAAAGGTGAAAGAGAAAGAGGTTTCTAGAACTTTAGTAACAGAAGAATCATTGCAGTAAAAATAGCCCCATCACCCGTTTTCGGGGACTGTGAAAATAGCCCAAAAACCTGTTTTTACGGGATTGTAAAAAAAAGCCACTGCGTTTGTCAAAACTTATCTATTCATCTCCTTTTTTCCTGTTTTTGTCTCTCATCTCTTCCTTCTATAATCCACAGCAAAACAGCGCACGGAAAACAGGTAGGAACGGACATTTGAATGGAAGGTCAGGCTAATGAAATTTAACACGGATTTTTAGTGCAGCAAAGTTTGTGTACATATTCAATGTATGGAGATCGCACAGCCAGCGGAAGTGTTTGTAGACAGAAAACAACAATGATTTTACCTGGGAAAGGGGATTTTCCAGTGCGGAGATTTCCAAAACAAAACTGACGTATCTAGATAGTAAGAAGAAGATACGTGTGTGCAAACTAACCACAGATCACAAATTCTTGTCTACCTTTGTTACTGGAAGGTAAGTTGTTTTATGATTGTCATTTGCCGTTTAATTTTTGACCGCACAGAAATTTTACTCGTGTCTCCTGACAACAACAACCCTAGACGTCTAAGCCTCAAGAGACTGCGAGGAGTGAGATCAATCTTATAATTTTCTCCATCTGATAGATGTAAGAATCCACTTTTTGAACAAGAAAATTCCTGGCAAGCTAGAAACTATAACGCCAGGGACTGATACACTCGTCAAGTGCCTACTTTTTGATGAGGAAAAGATTGTTGTTTATTTTTTCAGACGTCTGAAAAGGATCGAAGGAGTGCTGAAGAGAACCCTAGAGGAAGTATTCGGTATGGCTATGGGAGTGGTTAGTGAGAATAAGAAAATTTCTTGGCGGATTCCAGCTCTTGTCAGACACACTTCAAATTTTGTTTGTTGAATTGTTTATATTATAAGTATTGAAATAATCGGGTTTTTGTGAAAATCCGGTACAACTTTTGGTTTGTTTTTTTTACTAATGAAAAAATATGCTGACAAAGGCTTTGAGGGTCAAAATATTTGAATTTCTTTAAAAAGGCTAGATGAGGAAAGGTGTTACTTAAACCATTTATCAATATAAATTCATGTCTCCTCAATTAATTTCCTTCTTATGTGCAACTTTTATGGGTTTATGTGTGGTAGGATGCACCATTGCCTTCACCAGTCATGTTCATGACTTGAGTCAACTTATCGGACTGCTGATTAATAAAAAACAGACGTCTCCTGCTCGATGATGTATTACAATGCTTTCTCGCATAAGTTTCATTTTTTTATGATTTTGGGAAACTTTGAAAATTGTAAAATGGAATCCACTTAATCCTCTTGCAGTTGCGAAAGAGAGTTATCGTGTGGCAGTGAGACAAGTGGTGATGAGAGGAGAAGCCTCTCTCACTCATTCTCTCTCTCTCTCTTTTTAAACAAACACTCACTCATGTAGAGAGAGAGAGAGAGACATGCACGCTCACACTCTCAGATAGTAAAAGGTGAAAAAAGAAAAACCGACTCAGGGAGAGAAAGGGAACGAAATAGAAACACGCACACACTTCCATATAATGACGCACACCCAGTTACGCCCATATTCTTGATATTCCTGATCTCCAATAAAAGACAAGTACATATTAATATTACTATCTACTCCTTGCTACGACATGCATATAGGCATGCTAGTGCTAGCCAGCTAACACATTATTTTTATGCAAATTAGAAATTCTTACTACATTCTGCTTACTACACTAGGATAACTACTTCATGACTCTAATGAAGTGTCTCTAGAATTGATTTCAACCTCTTATAATTCAGGCAATGAGAAAGTGAGCCAGCGTGTGGCTTTGTACGATAATGTTTACCACACCATGTTGACAAGTCCATTTTTCAGCAGATGTAAAATGGATTTCCTCAACTGAAACTTGGTTACTGACATTCTTTTTTAAAGTTATTGTTGTAAAAAGGATATTATATATAGAGTCAGAATACTATTATGAAAAAAATACTTGCTGCAGACCATTTTCAAGCCAAAATTAGCGAGAAACGTTTAGTACTGATGCAAGCGACTCATCAGGGGAAAAAAAGCCACCAATTTGTAACAACCAATAAAAATCCCGATATTAATTCCAGTCCCTAACCTACATCACCGAGAGACACTGGGAATAAGAAATATACGCATAGTTGTCTTATTCACAGTTAAGATGAGAATAAAGAAATGTATTATATATAGAACTGGGTGAGAATAACAACAGCCATTCAGTATTTAACTCAGCAGTCGCCAGGATAAAACTAACTCTGTCCGGGAGAGAAAAAAACAACATGCATAGATATACCTATATATGCATACCTTGCATTTATGCAACATATTCGTAGATAAGAACTTTAACACATGAAAACATATATTATACAAACACACACAGAGAAATAAAGAGAGAGACAGAAAGAGAAACATGCATGACATGCTCACACAGACACCCATCCTGGATAGAACAGAGAATTAAAGATACAAATGTACAGACGTGCATGCACATGCAAACCTAGGCAGATGATTAACCCTTTCAGTTTTAAGACCGTTTCTCAAACTACTGACTAGACATCAAAATCGTAAAAATGTACCAGTTCTCATACCAGATAAATCAGATTTTAGTGAACTGACATATGCCAAAAGCCTGATGGCAATTTTAATATACTTTTGGTTCTGTTATTTTGCCGCACCCCCCCCCCCCCCCCCACCCCCTAAATTAAACTATCAAAAGTTCAATGTCAATTGATGCCCTTTTTTTAGTTCATTTTCACATGCTTGTCTCCTTTGTGAGCAGTGATTTGTGATTGGCTTGAATATTAGATTTTAAAGAGGGTTTTGTTTTCTGGAACATTTTAATTAGAGTACCCAACAAAAACAAAAAACCAATACATATAGAACACATGAGAGCATTTGTTGTGATCAATGGGGTCAATGTGGTATGACGTGACTTGAACGATCTCAAACCAATATCTGTTCGTTGCTGTATTTTTTTTCTTCCATTTGTCCAGGGAAGAAATCCTTTAGACCCTGTGATAGCTTTGACCTTTGACCTTCGACCTTTGACCATGCTGCAGGGCCTCCTTATCTACGCCATTCCCACCGTGGTGACTCTGGCTGCAGCCTTCCTGTTGATCCGGAACATCAGGAAGGAGGAACGACAACATGGCCCGGCATTTCCGAGACCAGGTTGGTGGGAAAGGCGGTATAAAACTCTCCGTCTTGCTGCTCTTCATGTTCTTAATTTGACCTGTTGCCATTGAAATTTTGCTTTTAATTTTTGACTGATGAAAGTTTTTTGTATTTGTCAATAGGTATCTCCCAGTCATATTATTTTTTACTTTTAACTTTTAATAGATTAGATTTATCTTTTAGAGTAAGGTAAATCCTCTCTCAGCTGTGAAAGATCAGTACCTGTCTTCTCTTTTGATTGCCTTATTTATCCCTGGGTGTTTAGCTAATGAAAGCACACAAAAACTGTCAGTGAAAGCATACATTTTTTGGGGGGGGGGGGGGGATTTCAGGTTTATGATTATTGTTGTATTATGATTTGGCCCCCTCTTGCCAATCTGTACACGCTCTCTTCATTCAACCATTCTTTAATTCATGTGCTCATTCCCACAGGCGTTGATTCATATGCTCTTTCTTTGTGTTCATCATGTGTCCATGTGTAACAAAATATAGTGTGCTAGAATTCTATTCATGATCTTGGTTCAATCTAGAACCCTAAACATTTCAATTATCAAGTAAATTTCCTTGATTTTTCTCCAGGGGAAATTTGTCTTTTAGGCTTGAACCTATGGTAGACAAGGGCACCCCAGCCATAAGCTGTTTGGGGTACGGTCAGGCTTTGACCTTAGTCTTGGCACAGTGTGAGTGCGAGGATTAGAAGTGTCAGTTGTGAATCAATACCCTATGCCCCAAGCATGTCGAGTCTTCCCTTTGACTATGCTCACCTTTCACCTTGGCTTGTCTTTCTGCCCTCTATTTTCCATCGTGACAGACAAGAGATATATTGAAGATATGTATGTGGCACATGCAGAGTTGTGGAAGATATTGGAGATGTGACTGATTAGAATTACAACACTCCACCACCAGTTGTCCTTTAACCCTCTCACTGCTTAGGACACTAAAATCCTCAAGATTTTCCTTTTCATATTCCAGATAAATCAGATTTCAGTGAACTGACATATGCAAAAAGCCTGAATTTCATATTCAAGATTTTGCATTTCAGTTGGGTTAGAGTCAGAGCTTGCTGTGAAAGGGTTAAGATTATTGAATAATGTTTTTGTAATTAAACATCAACGAAGTAATGGGCGGCTGTATTTCTGATGTTTTTTGTTTTATTATGGAAACTCTTATCAGGTAAGATTAACTTTATAAGTCCTAGGAGAAAATTACATTGTGTTTACAAGAAACTCTTAGTCCTAATTTCACATACAATTATCTTGCAATGTTTGCAATTGTTTATATTTTGCAGGTAGCAGCAACACCTCGAATAGTAGACCAGGTTCTGTCAGACAACGCCGATCTAATAGAAATGACCCTGAGTGTGCAATCTGTTTTGAAAGGAAGCCTGCGGTAGAGCTCTATCCGTGTAGCCATAGGCAGTTCTGTGCTGACTGCATCAACAAAATTATTGAGAACGGCAAAAGGACATGTCCACTTTGTCGTAAACATTTCCGAGGCTATTCTGATTGCCAAGCCTGAGGTGACAGTCGACATTTCAATGGAACATGTATTCTTGAATGTTATGAGTGCATTATCTTATTTGATATACAACGCGTTTATTTTTTTATCATGACTGTATCTTAAAATGAAATAACTCAGAACCAAGGAAGATAAAGCTCTCCAATCTTCTGCAAAAAGTCAAGACTTGATAAGCATTCCGTTTCATACCAGTTTAAAACCTGTGCACCTTGTTTTACTTTTTATGACATCAACATCATTTTTTAAAGCAGTCTGCCGCAACTTCGCATCAGCCAAATCAATCTGTCGTACCTTGAAAAAAAGGGTCAACATCAATGAGAAACTTAAATTTACATTATGCATGGTATCCAAAAGAGGCAGACAAGACACAGCTATTGTAGGAAATTATCTCAACTCGCACAGAAACATGATCAAGTAAAGAACAGGGAATTGTTTTAAAAGGCAGAGAACGTCTTTGTTACTGGTAGTCCTGAAAGACAAGACATGACTTTTCTAAAAATAAAAATAAATTACCAAAAAAAATGCTAATGAACTCCTGAATTTAGGCAAGAAATTGGAGCTTTCAGTGTTTCTTGGTTTTGTAGTCATTTCTATTTGAAATATGGTCAGAATAAAAAGCACATAATCTTATTCAATATAAAGAGATACGCTCTATGCAATTATAATGGAGAAGCAGCTTTATTTTCAATGTTTATATGAAATTAAGTCAATTAGTCTGGTAGTCATCACATTGATATTATTTTTTTTTTTAACACAATGAGGGCCAATGTAAATTCTCTACGCCCTGAATTGCAACCTTTTACTATTGTCTGGACAAGTAACCAACCCTCTTGCCAGATGTCTTTATGAATGAATGACGGATTAGTTCTGTAAATTGTTTCAATGGGAGTTTGAGGAAGGTATGGGGGGGGGGGGGGGTTAGGTGATTATATTATAGTTAACTCCCTTTGGTAGTGTACAGGTAGTATTAAAAAGGACTGCTGAGTCTGTTATAAACTGAAAAAAAAGAGGTAGGCATTAAAATAACAGGGACAAAACCGAAGAAAAATTACATGGTGGATGTTTCGGCCTAAGGCATTTGTCAGGACAAACACAACAAAATCATAATATCATGCATGACGTAAAAATACAACAAAGGAATGAACTTACTGTGTCTGTCACTTGGAAATTTGGATAAATGAATATTGTCAAAATGCATCATGTAATTGAACTGGACGTTGATTTCTGGGCATGCATATAAAATGAAACTATTGGAATGTATAAATAGGGTTGTTGAAATATTGACCTTAGGCCGAAATGTCGACGGTATCATTTTATTTTCGTTTTTGCCTCCGTTATTCTAATGCCTGTTAAATGATAACCCTCTTTGTTACAAATTTCAGTCTTGGACTATTGTTTGTTTTTTTGGTTTGATTTCTTTGTTGAGCGTTGTTTTTGTCTCATCAACCAAAATTGCTGTGTCCAATGTGCAATGATAGTCATGAGAAGAGCTTTCACCGGAGGTTTGAATTTAGAATGCCATACGATACTACTACTACATAGTCATGAGGTGTGAATCTTTTGATAAAGGAGAACTCTATGTGTCTTGGTTACAACACTTTTCACATAACTTTTCCTGTCAGAGATGGATGCTAAATTTGGAGGTCTATCCGGCTTTGTCAACAATGTCTCTGTTATAAAAACTGTATATATATATATATATGCCTACCACTACCAGGCTTTTTGTCTTTCTGCTTTATGTAATGATATGTCTGATGTTTGCAATGGAGGAAAATGTCCCATTTTATAGGGAATGTGGGGCTGCCTGGATTTATTTAGACCTATGATATTTAGTGCTTGATATTTTTCATACTTATTTACTTTGCATAGTAATATATTTCACCTCTTCATCGTTGAGTATATACTGTGGACACCTGAGAGATAACTTTTCTGACTTCTTTTCTTATTGAAATTCAAGTTTAACTAGAGGTGATAAATGTAAGATATAATAATAGGTACAAAATTGACATCAGACAGCATTTCCTCCTCAACAGAATAGTGAAAACATGGAACAATTTACAATACGAATCTAAAAATGCACTGTTTCTCGACAATTTTATGGTTATGATTGACAAAGAACTTGTTAATGTGCATTATATTTATGACTAACAATTTTAATCCTGCGGATTTTCCAAAGATTCTTTCAATTTCATTACTTTTGGTGGTTTCCATGTGGTTGCATTTTGTCTGAATCTGTCATAGCTCTATTTGCAAAATGCGATCCTTTTACCAGGGGCCTTTATATGCTCTGTAAACATGATATTATATGTGTGTGTGTGTGTGTGTGTGTGTATTTTATCCTCCACACTTAAAATGACATGCCTGTTCAACACGTATATCTATGTCCAAAATGGTTGTGCATATCTAGTTGTAATATGACATTCCTTATAGGGGCTGTATTTTGTATGTTCGTACCTTGCTGGCATTGATGTGAGTATTTTGGCGCAAAGCATACAATCTATAAAAGTGTGAAGAAATTGTCTGTCTCAAAAAAGTGGCTCTGGTCTACCAACTATCTGGCATTTTCTCATCAACAGAATAGTGAAAACATGAAGGAATTTACAATACGAATCTAAAAATGCACCCTCTGTGGACAATTTTAAGGCTATGATTGATAGAAAAAAAAGTTGGTGGTAATGTGCGTTATGTTTATCAGTAACCATTTTGAACCTGGTGATTTTTCTTTCAATTTCATTACTTTTTTTTGTTTGTTTTCATAAAGTTCCTAGAATATCTTTTCCATTTTACTTGAATTTGTAATAGCTCTATTTGCAAAATGTGACAATTTTCCAGGGCTTTTAAAGGCTTCCAGTCTATATGCTCTGTAAATATGATATGACATGTGCTGTTGTGTTACAACTGTTGTGTTACAACAGAGACAGGCATATAAGAGTGAAGAGTGAGGACCTTTTCTTTAAAACTCAAGGATTTGAACAAGAACAACGAGAATGTAGATATTCCCTAGGCTGCTATGTCTTTCTTTTTTGCCTGTTTGTCTGAGTGAGTGAGTATATTCGTGTGAGTGTGTTTGTACATGATGAATTGTCAAAATATTCTTCTTTGATTGACCAGATTTTATTGCTGTGATATTTTTCATCATTCTTTATCATTGTTATCATTATGACATGATCCTCATTCACCCTTTCAATGCTAAAGCTATTTCAAACTAACTGCATATATAAAAATCCTCAAAATTTGTCTGTTTTAATAGTAACAGATAAATCAGATTTAAGTGAACTTAACATATGATGATTTATCTGGTAAAAGAACACGTACATTCTTAAGATTTTGCAAATTTAACTTGGGTTAGAATCAGACCACTGTATAGAAGTAGAAGGGTTGATATCAAAATTATTAATTAAACTTGATAATGAGACCTGACTGGATAGAGGTTGATACAGGGGTTGAGGCCACCACCCTAGGTGTTTTTTATGGAGATCTTGTTGCTTTGCCTTGTGTAAAAGAGAGGGGATCGCTAGGCCAGTGGTTATCAAAGGTGAAACAAAGGGAGTGATTAATAGGCTAGTATATTATGACAAAGACAAAACAAGCGACGTTTTGAAGCCTTGTGTCACAATACGAAGCTAAGTTTTTGCTTGTTTGTTTGTTTATTTTGTTATTTTGTTTAGTCTCGTTTGTCTTTGGTCGAAACGTCGCTTGTTTTGTCTTTCTCATGATATACTGGCCTATTAATCACTTCCTTTGTTTCACCTTTGATAACCACTGGCCTAGCGATCCCCTCTCTTTTACACTTTGCAGTCTTGTACTGGAGGCCAGGCGATGAATGCCGTGCCTTGGCAGGTTCCCGATTCAATCCCTCCTCTCGTCTTTTTTTCTACTTGGCAGGTTTTCTGCTTTCTATTGGCTTTATCTCGTGTCTGTACTGCATATCTACTATTCAAATTCGGATTCTTTTCTTATGATTTCCAGTGTTTGCTTCCCACCTATTAGAATCTGTTTTTATTCGTGCCTTATTTTGTCCGTGCCGGTTTTTTAATTTCTTAATACTGCCTCAACTGTATCATGCCTATCTCGCTGCACATTCTTTTTGCTAGGATTCTCCCAAACATTACAAGGTCTAACGGCCGATATCAAACTCAGGACCATCTTTTATGCTAATCTGGGACCTTTAAATCTCAAATACTCAAATAAATAACTTGGTTACTTCTTTTTCATAGATATGAATTCTACAGGACAAATAACAGACCCCGAGATTGCTAATGTAAGCTGTATAAAGGCAAATATTCACAAGACAAGAATCAGTTTCTTACTCTAGCTTAGACTTAGTCAAAATCTTTGACTCTATTTCCTTGATCTAATATAAAAGATTATCTGCAAGATTTTACATGTCTTTTAAGTAATGAAGATAAGCATGTCCATATCTTCTTATGAATAATCTAGATAGATCTAGACTAGTCTATTTAATGAATTGTTTTATTTCTAAAGGGAATTTTGGTCATGGGACAATTTTGGCTGGGGTTTAGACTTGTGATAGACTCAATTTCATTGTTTTCTAGCCCAAGGTTGGAAGTCTCAGCTTTTAGACTTTTATCACAGAAAGACTTGTAATGTCCTATACAGCCTTTGTGAGTAAAGTCAAAGCTGATCCTAGTTTCTGTTGCAAAAAAGTTACATTGGTTGTGAGAGCCTGAGGTCTAAATGCACCCTGCATTACCAATATCAAAATCAATCGACTTAGCTTCTACCATTTTGTGTTTGATGTCATATTCACAACATATCTAAATGTTCTGCCAGCAACAACAGATGAACGCTTCTAAGGCTTTTCTCTGAATGACAGCATCACACATTATTGTGTGTTAGGCCTCTAGTATTTAGATGTCTAAAGTTTCTGGCATTTTTGTGTGTTATTTTATCTCAACACATTTGGTGTCTGTGGAACTTTTTGTCACTTTGAGAGTTTATTTTTGATATTTTAATTCATCTTGATCTCTCTTTGATTATTATCACAGAGTAAATTATGTTATTAAAGAGCTGTACACTTAATCAAACATTTTATTTTTCAGGCCTTTCAAGAGCTCTCGTTGAAAAAGGCTCAAGCGGAAAGTCAGATTCGAATCTCAAATTCACAGATAGAGGCTATTCAAAGGAAAATCCAACATTCACAATTGGTGGAGAAAGAAGTCATGAGTTTTCCTGATGATACCAAGATGTACAAATCTGTTGGCAGAATGTAAGTCTTTTGATGTTGAATCTTATCATGTAACGGCCATGGATATGGAAAAACTTATCCTTTTTTATTTTCTCTGGCTCATTGTGAAATGGGAAGACTGGAAGACTTGTTAATTCTGTAGAACACAGTTAAACCAAAATGTCTGAGACAGAGGAATCATTTTGGTTTATAAATCCATTTCATGAGGGAAGTACAGTTGTGTGGTCAGTTGCAGAAAGAATGTGTCTCCTTAGTAGACCGCACTCATCTTACCTAGCCTTGACTTGAGACAAGCTAACAGCCCTACCCTTCTCTCTCTCTGTCTCTCTCTCACACACACTCATATTTACTCAATCTACCCCAGGCCATCCTGATTGTTAGAAAGTAATTTATTAACTAGTTGGGTTATTAATCTAGTCGATAATTTGAAAAAAAAAAAGACAGCTAAGATTGAATGTTTCTTTTGGTCAGAATTTTGTCTATACCTGTTTTTTAAAATTTTTTATCATGTAGGTTTCTACTCCAAAATCAAAAAGGACTCAAAGAAGGTATGAAAAAGAAGCAACAGAGTTTCGCAGACAAAATTAAAAGTTTAGAGGTAAGTATTTAAGACTGTGAGCTCAGTCTAACTGATATTTGTTGTTTTTACTCGAATTTAGAGATTGAGACAGGGATCTTTGAAATGTGTGATACTGGTGATTAAAATTAAAGATCAGGTTGGGACATCTGGTCTTAATAAAGAGTTACCATACTTAACCGTGCGCAACAGGGTCATATGGTCACATGAAAAGGGATTGCCAACCGGTTGCCTGAGCGGAGTCTGGCCTATAGAGCGGAGCAGCTAACTGGGTCATAAATTTGGATACAACCAATTATTTCATTTGATCCAAAATTCCAGTTAATTTGGTCGACTTGCATTTTGATCAAGATTTTGGAGACCTGCTTTTTAGCCCTTAACATGCTAAGCCATTTCGATGCTGTAAATAAAGTTTGTAGAATGATGAAGAAGCCTTTAAAATTAAGGGAAGCCACTCAAGAATTCTTTTTAACCTCATCTCTTTTTTTGCATTCTGTCATTTCGTGGGGTATACTACGATCTTGACTTAAGTCGAAGTCAGCAATGGGAATGCATATTCATATTGGAAGTTTCTACTCAAGTCAATTTGCAAGGCTAATGCAAAGATGTTAGTGTGCCAAAGGCAGTAATGCGATTCATTACACCACACACACAGATTATTAGGGTCTAAGGGGTCGCTATGACTTGAGGGGACAGTTTATATGTGTTAGTTGAGTGAATGGAGTTGGGAAGGTAAGAGTAAGAGCCATTTCTGGCTGTCCATTTTTTCTTCAACATACACCTTCACATGATTCACATCTCAGTACTGCAGTCTTTCAGTTTTGGGTTTTGGTACCGCTGTGTTGGGGTAAAATTTCTTTTAGTTTACTGATAGCATTATAACAAAGACAGAGAAGAAAAAAATGAGGATCTTTCTGTCCTGCAATTTTGACAATTACCGCGTTTTTTTGCAATTTTCCCGATTTTTTTGTAATTTTCCCAATTTTGTGCAATTTTCCCGATTTTCTAGACCTAAAGATTATGATACAATATTATGATAAGCATCGGAAATTACTCTCTATTGC
>JAUEKZ010193339.1:0-11680 GCA_031471865.1 Melibe leonina | reverse complement strand
ATTAGTAACAAAGCTAAAAAAAGCAGGGCTGATTAGTAACAAAGCTAAAAAAAGCAGGGCTGATTAGTAACAAAGCTAAAAAAAGCAGGGCTGATTAGTAACAAAGCTTAAAAAAGCAGGGCTGATTAGTAACAAAGCTAAAAAAAGAAACATTGGAAAGTAGAAAAATGACCTATTAAATGTCCGCCAGCACTAGACAGCCGTCCTCTATTGATCTACCATCCACATATGTCATACTGCTTCTTATAATTCTATCTTTAGTTTTTTCTTCTACTTCTTCTTCATATTAATTAACTGACTCTGCTGGGCCGAGTATGACTGTCAGTCTGTACAAGAAATAATGATAATAGCTTTCCACTTGAAGAGTACTCAGGGGCACTTAGCAATGAAAATTTAATTAATGTATAACAATGAAAATAAAAATAATAATAATAATTATAATTAAAATAATAATAATATTAATCATAATGATAATAATAATAATGATGATAATAATCTATATTGTCCCAGACAGGCCAGTATTAGAGGACAAGGACAAAAAAGGACACATTTACTACTGGCCTGTCAACCAGTCTCTTTGTTTCATTAACCCTTTCAATGCTAAGGTTATTTCTTAAGCTGCTAACTAGATATCTAAATCTGCCTGTTCTTATTCCAAGTTAATAAGATTTCAGTGGAAATTCAGGCTTGTGGCATAATATGTCAGTCCTCTGAAATCTCATTTATCATGTACGAGAACATGTTATATTTCAAGATTTTGCATAATATTCTGTTTGGTTAGAATAATTATATCCTGCAGTGAAAGGGTTACTATTATCTTCGGTGTTATAACTTGTGGAATTTTCCTCCTCCAGCAAACACTGCAGAGCGGAAACATTGTCCGCATCTCCGACCACATCGAATCCAACAGTGGTTACGACGTCCACATCGCCGCCATGGCATCGCACGGTGCCAGCGGTGCTTCCATCGAAGTCTCCGTCTTTGTGCCGAATGGTGAGGACTTGGGGCAGGGTTTCATGACGCGAGACTTGATTTTAGTCTGAGGCTAAGTTATAAATTTAGCTTAATTTAGGCTACCTTTGAATATTTTCAATACTCAGAAAATTTAAAACAATTCACTCCGTACCGAAATTGTGCCAAATTTAGAACATAGTCTCAAACTAAGCTTTGGTCTCGCGTCATGAAACCGGCCCTTGATGCTCTTACGTATGCAGCCAAAAGAAAACATCTAAAAGTTGCAAAGGAGATGTTGTTGTTGTTGTTACTGTTGTTGTTGACTAATCCCTTTGCGAGCAGTTTGCTCTTGGCAGCGCAATGCCTCCCTCAAGTAGCTACAGGTCCTCGTCATGTCTGTGGTTGCAAAGGAGATCGAAGACAAAACAAACCTGGAAGTTTTGAGCAACAGGAATTTTCTTCGCATAGGAAATAAAAGATTGGACAAATAAACAGAAGTACAGAAAAAGTGCTGCTGAGATAAAAGTAAAATTAAATAAAGTGGAGTCTCATATAGCACTGATATCCACAAATTGTGCTCATCGCACTTCACACTTTTTTCTTCCCCTGGCCAACAATGAACATTAAAACATATCAGACAAGACAATCGCCTTTTAGGCGGGTTATGATTTGTTTTTTGGGACACTCACACTGCTGTTTAGAGGGCCAGGTACCCATATTGCTGCTGGGTCGACAGTGAGGTTTTTCTGGCCCGGAAAAACCTCCACCATTAGAGGTATTGAACCTAGGACCTTCTGCGCAATAGTCTGATGCTCTGCCAACTGAATTAATGCATGGGAAGTTTAAAGTGCTTTAGAATTTGACTAAAATATAAAAGATGAATCAACCCGAAATAGAAACAAACAAAAACTTCTTATAAAAAGTACAGTGAAGCAAAAAATATTTTAAATTTTTTTTTTGGGGGGGGGTTGTGTGTTGTAGATAGATGTTTGAAAAGCATTTATTATATGATCGAATTTCCAATGCAAGTTCATTTCTTTCTGAAATCAAAGAAATGTATCCAATAAGCTTTTTCTTCCCTTCAAGTCAAAAGCCATTTTTTTTCTATTTCAGCTTCGCTGAATGCCAATCAGAACTCAGATATTGATGGTAAGCATGGTTTTAACAACAGTTCTTGCCCTTACCCTTTCCTTGAAATCTTCCAAAAGCTTTGTTATTCTTGTAATATTCAAACTCTTTTCAAGGGGCTACTAAATTGCTGCTGGATTTAAGGCAAGATTTTTTATCTAAGTGATTATGTTCATTTAAAAAATTGATCAACAAAGATACTTATCTATATATGAAATATACAATTGACAAGAAATGAGACAAACCTGAGAGAGTATGCAGTGCAGAAGCAGGACAAAGCCAAGGAAAGCAGAAAAAATGGACAAACAGAAAAAACAGAAAAACATTTACCCGAGTGGGGTTCGAACCCGGGACCCAGCTACGGCACCCATCGCCTGGCCGGCAGCGAGCTAACCACTTAAGCTATCCACAATTGACAGCTGGCCTTAGATCTCGGTGACAAAATATCCTTTTCTGACTTAGCATCTTTATTGCACATCAATATTTCCACAGTGTCAGACCAACCTCTTTATTTTTGCTTTTGCTTTTTAATTGCGTATGTGTATTTATCAAACAAAGACAAGAATTACCGTAGCTCTTTACTTCCACCCCCACCCCCACCACCCACACAAAATTCTTCACCCCCACCACCCACACCCTTACCCCCACCGCCACCACCCACTCCCCCCCCCCTCCACCCCCACCCTCAACCCCACCACATGTTCCTTGATCAGCGTGTTGTCAACTTAAGAAGGTCAGTGACACATGCCGATCAGAGCTGTGTCACTCTCGTAGCTGGTCAGGGCTGAACATGGACTCGTTGGCCAAGTGCTCAGATTCCCTGGACGATGTGTTCAGCTGTTTAGCAGGTACACACACATACACACACTTATTCACATACTCATACACACATAAATACACTCATACACATACATAAATACACTCATACACACACATACATACACTCATACACACACTTATTCATATACTAATACACACATAAATACACTCATACACACACTTATGCACACACTCACACACACATAAATACACTCATACACACACTTATGCACACACTCACACACACATAAATACACTCATACATACACTTATGTACACACTCACACACACATAATATACACACACTCATGCACTCACATCAAATCCATTGTCATCACTCAAATAATTTCCCTGTTGAGGGTTAATATAGCTTTCTTATCGTATCTTATCATATCTTATCTTATCTTATCTTATCTTATCTTATCTTATCTTATCTTATCTTATCTTATCTTATCTTATCATACTCATCTCTACCATCAGCATTGTGTGATCATGATAATCTTTGTTCATTATCATTGCCTTACTTTTTCATTACCATTTGAAGAACGATCAGAGTCACATTTTGCTGTTTTGCCCTTAATGGGTTAATTATATCCAATACTTTCACCCCTCCAAATATTATTTCTAAAACTGATTGGGGTCCAGAGTTATTTATAGCTTTTGAAAGCCAGTACAATAGAAGAATTAATGGTTTTGTTTTTTAATTCAAAAGTTGGTTTTCTCAAAACCAGAAAACTTTGACCCTGATCGTTCTTCCCTTGTAGCCTTCATTCCATCCAATCATCATCATCATCACCATCATCATTATCATCACCACCATCATTACCACCATCATCATCATCACCATCATCATCATCATCATCACCATCATCATCACTATCATCATCACCACCATCATCATCACCATCATCATCACCATCATCATCATCATCATCATCATCATCATTATCATCATCATCATTATAATAACTTTTCTGGTCCTGCCTTTGCCATCTTTGCGTTGTCCCCAGGCCAGCAAGACCATACAGCGTGTTGCCAAGCCTTTGAGGTGCCGTCAGTTTGTCTGCCGGTGTGTTCGGGAAACCCCCCTCCCTTCAACGCGTCCCTGGGAATGTGTATACAGGAAATGGCGGTCATTGAGGCCTGCGTACAGCAGGGATACGGTGAGTTTGGCTGTGTTGTTGTCTCAATAGGTCGAATGTCTGCCTAAGAAGTGTTAGGTCAAAGGGTTCGAGTCCCTGTCCTGTCATCTAAAAAAAGGAAGTCCTTTAGAGCCTAATGACCCATGGAGATTATTCCGGTTTTTGTAGTGTGAAGTGAACAAATGACAATGGTTGCCATCCTCTGGATAGGGCGCTGGTCTATCGCAGATTACTTTCTCCAACCCAAATTGTGGATTGGTGCCCATTTTATTACTGGGTTGGGTGAGGCAATTGGAGTAAATTTCCTTGCCCAAGGAAAGATGGAAGTGCCACAAGTAGGAATCGAACCCAGAGCCCCAAGTTTCTGGGCTGCTTCGCTACCAGTTAGGCCAC
This sequence comes from Melibe leonina, assembly GCA_031471865.1. NCBI lineage: Eukaryota > Metazoa > Mollusca > Gastropoda > Nudibranchia > Dendronotidae > Melibe > Melibe leonina. The sequence goes on along the minus strand of JAUEKZ010193339.1, from coordinate 7,244 downwards.
CGCTCCTCTGGTATGGACAAAAACTGTAGTTAAAACCATGCTTACCATCAATATCGGATGTCTTGTCATCTGCCTGATGTAAACATCTGCAATTCATCAGCTGTCTCCTCTGGAGGTTTGGTGGAGATGGCTGTCAATGAGACCTGTTAAAGGAGGGGGGAGTATAAAGTTTGAAGCGTGATGAGTACAATTTGTGGATATCAGATCAGTGCTATAGATAAGTCTTCACTTGAACTGTTTTCTAACACCAACAATTCTTCCGTTTGACCTTGCAGACAAGCTGCCCAAGCCTCCATACAGCCTGGTGCTGCAGGAAGTGACCTCTACCTCTGTGAACTTGAACTTTGTGCATTCCCCGTCGTCGGGAGTGACGCGATATGTTGTCTACTTGAAGGCTGGACAGGACCAGGATGGCAGCGGCTACACGGAATGGGTCAGTCACGACTGCCCTCAGCATGGGGACAGAACAACATCAGAAGGCTACAGGGGAAGAACAATCGTGGTCACACTTTGATGGTTTTGAGAGAACTCCAACTTTTTTAAAATTTCGAAACACTCATTTTTCCATTGTAGTCTAGTAGCTTTTAAAAACTAGATATCAATTACTCTGGACCTTGATCGTTGTCAGAAATTATGTTTGGAGAGGGGGAAAGTATTGGAAGTATCTAATCAACCCATGGCAAAAGTTCTTAGGGTAGCAAAATGTGACTCTGATCGTTCTTTCCATGTAGCCTTCATTTGGCTCTAATCAATGCCGGCCTTTTTTTATGCTGTTATGTTTTTTTTGGGGGGGCTTTGTTTTGTTTATTTTTTTTTCCAGTTTGTTGATTATTTAAATATTATTTTTTTTTCTTTTTCTTCGTTTTTTATTTGTTTTTTTGGGTTGTTTTTTTTGGGGGGGTGGGGGCAGTGGGCTGTTGAAACACCTTGTTTGAAGATTGAATATTTTGTTTTAATCTCCTGGCAGGCCACCCTGATTCCCAGTGACAATTCTGCCTTTTTGAACGACCTGTCCCCATACACATATTACTCTGTACGTATCACAGCAGAAACAGCCTCGTACGGCAGCCTTCCCTCCGAGACTGTGCGCTTCTTGACGTATCCCGGTAAGATTGAGGAGTTTGTACGTGCTGGTTAGGGTATCTCATCCTATTTATTTCCAGCTTTTGTGTGTCAGTTGGAGGAATGGTGGCCAAATTGGTAGCTTTGAGTCTAACAGGACTTTGTTCCCTTCCTGCCCGTGGCCCATCGATTTTTCCAAGGGCAAAGAAATTCACTCTAGTTGTCTCACTTGACCAATGTGTCAAAAGGAGTACTACTGACCCACTCATTAGGTTGGGAAATTAATCTTCAATATACCAGTGTCCTATTCAGAGGATGGTAATAAATGTGACTTGTTCATTTAATATAAAACAAAAAGAGGGAAGAGCTGCTGCTGTATTGGGCCTGTAGACAGATGTATGCACATGCTTTTATTTCTACTCTGTTGCAAAGCTTTCTCTACAAAAAGAAAACCACTTTTGAGAAAATATGCTGTTTTTTAAGCTTAGCCATTGTTTAAATGACTCTCCACCTCAGAAATAGTCAAGTCACCCAAGCCAATATCTTATGATAATAATTTTTTTCAAATTGATATTTCAAAAACTCTTCAAGAACATTGATAATTTCTAATATCGATAATTGATAACTCATTAAGATCATTATTTTTTTTTTACATTATTTATTCCACTTTTTTTTTTTTTGGTCATTTCCCAGACTATGCCTATGGATTGCTATGGTATGACCAATGTTTAACCATAGTCTGTTAACTTGTTAATTTGAAATTCTCAATTATCTATTTATTTATTTGTTGTTTTTTTTGCCATCATTTCGCAGCATCTGCCCAAGCACCTACAGTGCAACCTGTGGTCAACATTCCCCACAACTTCTCCGGTATGTCCTACTGACCATCCATTCTACAGGGGACCTGGGGCTGGTTTTTTCACTACAAAACTTAATATGGGATACTTGACCTTTTCACAGCGGGATCTGATTCTAACCAATAACGTCTCTCAAAAAATCTTAAAAGAGAAAATGTTATTATAAAAGATAAGTTAGATTTCAGTGAACTGAATTTCAGGCTTTTGGCATATGTCAGTTCACTGAAATCCGATTTATCTGGTATAAGAACAAGTGCATTTGCAAGATTTTGCTTATTTCAGTTTGGTTAAAATCAGACCTTGCTGTGAAAGGGTTAATATCATTCTACAATATGTGGAATTCAATTTTTATATTGCAGGCAATATCAGTTTCAATTGAATTGGTGTGCATGTTAATTTTTCATTTTTATTAGATTGTATACAATTTACAGGTTGTGGTTTCTCTACGTTTATTGCTTGTATTTAATTTGTTGGTGCTTTTTGCAGAGTGCTGCTATGCCAAGATGCCGGAGGTTTGTGCACAGGGATGTGAATATGTTCAGAGCATCTCTGCTTACTACCAGCAGCACCTGGCTGTGTGCTATAGCCATATTGGGACTGTCCTGTCCTGTGCTTCCGGTAAGGAGAGAGATTAGAGGGGTTGGGGGGGGGGGGGAAGACAAGATTAGAGAGAGGTAGAGACAGGAGAGAGAGTAGAGAGGGCCGGGAGTGAAGGAGGAAAAGGAGAAAGCTTGAGAGAAAAGAAGGAGAAACCAGAGCTAGTATGTATGTGTGTGTGAAAAGAGCAGAACAAATAGAGAGAGAGAGAGAGTGAGAGAAGGAGAGAGAGAGAGAGAGCGAGATAGAGAGAGAGAGATTGAGAGAGATAGAGAGTGAGAGAGAAAGAAAGAAAGGGATAGAGGAATGGGAAAAAGTAATGAATTGAGTTTTCAGACTTCCTCTGATTTGATCAAAATGATCTGAAAGAAAAGGGTGTTAGTTTTAAAGGCAACATTTAACCATTGTATTACATAATATCAATCCTTGTGAACTTTTTTTTACTTTCTAACAATCAGTAAACTTATCTTTTAAAAGTGCCCTAAGACTAAGAGTGTAAAAAAAAAACCCAACATCATAAAAATAACTTTTGATAAAACTGACACTGGTAGTCATCGCCTGATTTTGTTTTTCCTCAATTCCTCAGATGGCCGAAACCACCGGGAATGTTGTGCAGAACGAGACGTGACAAATCCGGTCTGTTTGGATCTGTGTGGCATTGCCCAGGACGGGGAGCTTGACGAGAAGTACATCCAGTGTCTACCGGACACGCCAAAGGCTGTGCTGTGCTTTGGGGAAGGCATCGGTAATGAACCACCGCATCCATCTCCTATTATTGTCGCTACCGTTGAACCTTTCACAGCGGGACCAGATTCTAACCGAACTGAAGCATGCAAAACCTTCAAAGTTAATGTGTTCTTATACCAGAAGAAGATTACACACTTCATATCTTACGAACAATGAAGGATGCACTGTTGACAGCAAGCGTCCATGTGACTGAAATGCCATTATTGTATCTTATTTCATACCAGATAAATAACATTTTAGTGGTTTGACATACGCAGAAAAACTCAAATTCAGACTATCAGTTCACTGATATTTTGTTTATTTGATGTATGAACAAACAAATCTTGAAGACTTTGACACATCTAGCTAGTTTGATATGAAGTGATCTTAGCTTTGAAATGGTTAAGACTCGACATGGATAGAACAAACATTCATTTCAATTCCTTCATTCCTTGTGACATCAAGGCTCACTGGTTGCCACATACTGTATCACAACTCCTTACTCTCACCAAACCAAGCCAGTACTGAATCAATTCAACACAAATCTATTCACCGATGCAATATCGTAATTCGTTACTTGTTACCTTCCTCTATCACTTATCCTCAAAATGTTGCATGAAAGCGGCAAATAAGAATTGACATTTTAATATAAGGGGCTGCTTTGAATTGATACCTCCGATTATTTACATTGATATTGTCGTCATCACCATTATTCTTGTTATCAATATTACGTCCTGTCTCTTTTTTTAATTACTGTTATTATTTTTTCATCATCATTACTATTATTATCATCATTATTTTTGAATGTCATCATTGTTATCATTATGATCACTATTTTTTTTATCATTACCATTATTATTATGATCATCATTATCTTTGTATAATTATTATCATTATTAATTGCATTGATCGTCATTATTTATTTCATCGTAATCGATATCATTCTTTTTCTACAAATGATTCTTTAGAAAACATCATTGATTCTGCTTATCCAAGTCCTTAGTGGTTTAAAAAAAATAAAGAAATACACTAAGAACTTGATTGAAGAAAATTATAATTTTGAACTCCTGGATTTGAACAGTTATATATTTTTAAAATGTTACTGTTAACCCTTTCAATGCTAAAGACACAAACATCTTCAAGATTTGCCTGTTCTTACGCCAGCTTATTCAGATTTCAGTGTACTGACATATGTCAAAAGGCTTTTGGCATATGTCAGTTCACTGAAATCTGATTTATCTGGTATCAGAACACGTACATTTTCAAGATTTTGCAAATTTCAGTTGGCTTAGAATCAGACCTTGCTGTGAAAGGGTTAAAGCTCTTCAGTCTGACAACTTGTGTTAGTCGATTGTTTCAATCACAATTTCCTCAACCGACATCGGTGATGACTATTTTCCTCTAAAAGGAGGAATTCCTTGTTTTTAATGATAATTTCTCCTCTTCATCTCTTATTTTGTTCTTTTGGTTTTCTTCTTTGCCTCTCTAAATATGGTTCTTTTCCTCCTTTTTCGGTTTTTTTTTTCGTATTGTCCTTACTGTGTCATACTTTTTCACATTCCCTGGCAGCTCACCTTCCCCGCTACCCGGATATCTTTGTCAGCAACGTCTCCCAGAACACCATCTACCTGACCTGGATACATCCCCCCACCAGCACGCCCATCGACACCTACATCATCAAGTACAAGAAGACCAGTGACCCTGTGTACAAGCAGGTGAGATCAAATAGGATTGTCATTGTACACAGCAAGACTTAAAGAAAAAAACCCTTTATAGTGGAGGCTTATAAAGCGCTGATATTACCTTATTGTGCTCATTGCGCTTCACATTTTACTTCTTCCCCTGACCAACAGCAAACATTGAAACATTTAAGACAAGACAAGCGCCTGTTAGGCGTGTTACAATTTGTTTGTAGGACAAGGACACTGCTGTATGGAAGGCCAGGTACCAATTTTACTGCTGGGTTGACAGTCTGATACTCTACCAACTGAGCTAATGCGTCCCCATGTCCTTATTTCCTGAAGGCATTATTGAATTAGTGGCGCTGAAATTTTCTGTATCACCGGATTCCAGATTACAGTAGAACATGTGACTCTTTTCTCTTTCATATGTACCATTAACTCTTTCCATGCCAAAGGGGGTTTCCAAGTTTCTTTCTATAAACTCTATGTAACTGTAAGCTGTCATCTTTGTCCTGATGAAGGCCTAGGGCCAAAGTGTCGATTTTTGTGTGTGTCTTGTTTTTGGCCTTGTCCTCTGCCACTGGCCTGTCAACCAGTTCCCTTGGGCCGGTATAATGATGCGAGACTAGATTTTAGTCCGAGGCTAAGTTCTAAATTTAGCACAATTTAGGCTCCCTTTGAATATTTTGACCGCTCAAAAAATTAAAAACAATTCACTCCGTACCGAAATCGTGCTAAATTTAGAACATAGTCTCGGATTAAGCTTTGGTCTCGCATCATTACACCGGCCCCTTGTGTTACAAAATAAAATTGCCATACTTCATTCACACTGTGACCTTGACCCTTTGTACGGTATTCTGTGTGTTTCTCCCCCGGTAGGTGACGACCCAGAAGACAGAGCTGATTCTACAAAATCTGATCGCGTCCACTGAGTACCAGATCACGGCACAGGGGCGTAACTCCAATGGCACCAGCGCTCCCAGTCCCCTGATCTTACAATACACTCAGGAAGGTAAAGTAAAAATATGCTGATGTAAAATTAAAAGTAAAGTGGAGGCTTCTATAGTGCTGGTATTCAGGAATTGTGCTCATCGTGCATCACACTTTTCACTATCCCTGGCCAACAGTGAACATTGAAACATATGAGACAAGAAAAGCGCCTGTTAGGCATGTTACAATTTATTTGTGGGACACGGACAGTCCCTGAAAAAAAATCTGCCCATCACAGGGATCGAACCCAGGACCTTTTGCACAATAGCCTCCTGCTCTACCAACTGATGCGCGCCCAAAAATGTATTTAAATATATCTAGCCTTGTGGTTTATCTTTGTGTTTGACATTTATTGTGATCTGCAGATACGGTCCAGTTGGAGATAGACGTTCAATTATTAGAATTATTAGGTCCCCCTAGCTTAAAAAAATGTGAATAGCGTTCTCATAAAGCGCTGATGCCTTCAGTCTTAATGCCCTTGACAATGACATATTATCCCCCTGGTTGACAACAGATATGAAATCATAGGTAGACAAAGACAAGTACATAACCTATTAGGCGAATATAAACAAAATGTTTGGAAGAAGACAACGAGGGAATTTGATATTAGCATCCATCTCCGATAGAACCAAGTATTGCGTGTACGTGTGAAGTGTCTTAACCAAGGACACAACTTTCAGTCCAAGCAAATAAGATTTGGCCATCCCTGTCACCCTTCTAGTTTCTGCCCATGGCCAATGTTGCTTGAATCTTAGTCAATGGAGGATTAGGCTAGCTAACCCCTTTTCAGCAACAGTTGTAATAGTATACCACACAAATTTTAATGCTTATTTTAGATTACAAGAAGTTATGAATTCGATGTTCTTTCAGCCACTCATACTAATTTAAAAGTTTCATCTTAAACAAAAAACCAAAGTTATAAGAGAAATTAAGTCTGTCTTTCTGTATCAGTGTTTGTAAGGGTTAACCCCTTCACTGTTAATAACACCAAAATCTTCAAGACTTGCCTGTTCTTATGCTAGATAAATCAGATTTCAGTGAACTGACATATGCCAAAAGCCTGAAACTCAGGCTTTTGGCATATGTCAGGTCACTGAAATCTGATTTATCTGGTATAAGAACATATACATTTTCAATATTTTGCTCGGTTAGAATCAGACCTCGCTGTGAAAGGGTTAAATCACTCGGCTTGTATCTTTCATGGCTTGTGTATTCTCTCTCCCCTAAGATATAATAATAATAATAATAATAATCATCTTTATTGTCCTCAAATAGTGGCAATTTTTCATTTGCTTACACATCAATGTTAATCAACCCATTCACACATGTA
>JAUEKZ010193338.1:209-13652 GCA_031471865.1 Melibe leonina | reverse complement strand
CAAATATCACTCACACACACATACACACACCCACACATACACACGCATACGGGCACACACACACACACACACACACATAAAACGCGGTGACGCATTTAAAGAAACATGATAGTGGTATCTAGTCTCATATTACTTATTCTGAAAGGTTGCTCATAGAAGATCTTTAATTGCTTTTGATAAAACATTAATATTGCCTGAAAGTCTGACATGGTCAAGGGAGGGAATTACAGGTTGATGTGCCGAATCAAGAAAATTATCTGTCACCAAACATTTCTGTTAAGTACAGGAGACTGAAAACGAGTAATGATTTTTAGCTCTACTTGTCCACTTTGATGGTCTATCAAGGGTAATCAATTGATAATTCTTAAATGTAGATGGGAGAATAAGTGGTAAGATGGTTCTAACCATATAGATTAACCCTTTCACTGCTAAAGACACCTGAAATTCAGACTTTCGGTATATGTCAGTTCACTGAAATCTGAATCTTGCATAAGAACACGTACATTTTCAATATTTTACATATTTCAGTTGGGTAAGAATGAGGCCTCGCTGTGAAAGAGTTAACAATATCAAAATGGACTGCTGAAGAAGAAAGGTTAATTGCGACAGGCATGAAAAAGACAAAGACAAATGACAACATGAACGTTTCTTTCAAAGGCTTTCTTCAAGACAGACACAACAAAATAATGATAGTATTATTAAGTTTTTTTAATCTTTTCTTGTTCTTGACTCGATAGACAGATGAATATTATGATTAAGTTTTGTTTAATTATGTTTTCGTTATTTTGTTTTCTTGTGTATGTCCCGAAGAAGGCCTTAAGCCCATACGTTGATGTTGTCTTTTTCATGCATGTTGCAATTAACCTTTCTCTTCCACATCATAGTTTATTCATTCACTATTGGAGTAACACGTAAAGCTGGATATCTCCATCCTTCTCTCCCTTGTGGAAGGCTACCATTCTGTTGTTATCCTTCCGATGAGTAACCTGGCCAGTCTCATCCCATTAACCCTTTCACTGCTAAGGTTATTTCTCAAACTACTCTCTGAAGACATTAAAATCTTCAAAATATACCTGTTCTTATACTCGATTAATAAGATTTCAATGGACTGACATATGTAAAAATCCTGAAAATCAGGCTTTTGGCATATTTCACGCAGTCCACTGAATTTTTATTTGTCTTGCATAAGAACACGGGAATCTTGAATATTTTGTATTTTCTGGAAAACTTTGCGACAGGTGTATTTCGGATGTCTCCTTCACCACAGTCTTGGAATAGGTTTCTCTTCTAACAATGCATTGTAAATCTTGCGCAAAATTGGAGACACCCCACATGCAAAGGTAGTTCTGTATTGTTGACGAAATAGGCAGGCAGAGTCTGGTACAGATTCCTTACCTGTGTATGTAATCTTGCTACCTGTGAGCAGCAGCAGCAGCAGCAGTATTTGTGAAGGTAGCCGACAAAGTAGATCTTTTTGCAATTTCACGCCGTCTTGCTAAGACTGTCGGGAAACGTTATATACATTAAAAACGTTCAATATTTGCATGTTCTTATCCCTGAAATTCGGGCTTTTGGCATAAGTCCGTTCACTGAAATCTCACCAATATGGAATAACGACACGTAAAATTTTAAGGTTTTACATTCTGTTTGGTTAGAATCAGGCCCTACTGAGCTGTGAAAGGGTTAACGTAAGGGGTCTATGAGCTTTACTACAATGACATATTATTCCTATTTGACAAGGGATTCATACGTCATTCAAAAAGGACAATAATCCTTCTTAGACCCTTATGCAAGTTGAATGAGACTGAAGGACATTTTACTCTTTGGAAGGATAACAACACGATGCAGAGACCCACTGTGTTACTTCCTTCGGCTGTTTTTACCTTCATTTTTACTAGTCTTTCCACGAACCAGTCTCATGGTCTCCCATTACCTGATGACTCCATTTTGTCTGGTTTATGAGCCCTCGTCATGCACTCAGCCCCTGAGAGGACTATTTTTGGAGCATGAACAAACCAATCAAATCTATTGTCACGTTCGAGTCTATCGAAGCATTAGAGTCTGGCAACACGTCGCAACCATCAATCACACTTTTTGACGACAGAGGCTACAGCCAAATGGATAACAATTTGCACTGAAAATACTTGTTGCCATAAATCACAGGGAGCTGTCAGCGGCCAAAGCAGAGTATGCAAGCATCAAGCACTCTTATCATGGTGCGCCTGGTCCACGCCCAGCTTCTGCCGATGCCAACGACGTCACAACGTTGTTTCTCAACAAATGCGATACCTGCGGAATGCCGTAAGCCTGAATGAATGATAATGATCATTGAGCAAAAACATAGAGTAAGAATTATGAAACGAAACCGTTTGATGTAAGAGAAAATATTTTCAAAAAAATGAAACAGGAGAAACAGCCAAAACGAAAACGCACGTTCAAAAAGCAATACAAAACAAAAACAAAAAAGAAAATGAAAAAAAAACCTAACAAACAAACCAAAGAACAAACAAAAACCCATTACACCCCCTCCCCTTCCAACAGTCATTGTTAAACAAAAATGTGAACGAAAATGGCAACTAAATAAATCAAACAAATTAGTAGAGTAATACAAAAATAAAACAATAATTAAACAGATTCATTCCCAGTTCCCAAAAACCATCTAAGAATTCTGAAATGTAAGACTGTGCTGAGCTATGAATGGATTACAGCGTAGTGATACAGCTTCCATGGACATGCGTAAACAAACCAGAATGTATCATGTACGCAGAGCTGTTAGTACCGGAGTACAAGTACCGAAGTACATGTACTACTGTAAAATTTTGGGTACTTTTACTGTACTCCGGTACATTTTTAAAAGTACTTTTCAGGTACTTTTCAAGTACATTTTGGGTACTTTTTAGGGCATAATGAAATGAAAAGGTAAAAATCGGGAAAGATTTTGTTTCGCATCAATTTCCAACTGCATCGAATTAATTGAGGCTAAGGTAGCGGCACAGAAACGATTCGGATGCCACTGTGGTCTTTAGTTTTCAGGGAATATGGAATGAGTTCGTTGGTTAATGGACCCCCTTCACGTCCAATGGCAAAACCAAAAACTGAACGATCTAGGTTTCAAAACTGAAGCAATCACCGAAAATGACGTAGAAGTGGGATTTTCGACGTATACCTGTCCAAGCGCCAGATAACTGGATGTGACGTATGATATTGGTCCACCACCAGACCAGAGGTATTGAATGACAGGCTGTTTACCTAACAGAAAAGGACCCCGCTTTTAGCAACTTCAACACTACAGTATAATCTAGATTGCCTAGGTTTGTCAGTTTTGAGATTGTCGTGTTTAAGCGAACCGAAATGTTTTGAAAGTGGGGTACAATTTTTTGTGGTGACGCTTCCTATTATTATTCAAAATGCATCCGCCAGACCCCATCACATTGTCACCAGAAATGCTTCCCGATGACATCTGAAAACAAAACGGCAGATGAGATACAAGGTAAGGGACAAGTCGATATCGGTCTTAAATGCGGGGTGTGATTCTAACCGAACTGAATTAACGAAAAATCTTCAAAATGTACATGTTTTTTAAACCAGATAAGCAGATTTCAGGGAACTGACGCATGCCAAAAGTTTCAATATCGGGCTTAAGAACTAGCAAATCTTGATTATTTTGATGTATCTAGTTAGTAGGCTGAGAAATAAACTTAGCATTGAAAACTTAAAACCATCACGACACAGCTTGAATTAAGTGCCCATGCGCAGAGCATTTTGTATTATTAAATTTGCTACATTTATAGCTGTTGCTATGTCGGGTTTTTTTTTTTTAAATAGGTGCCCACCAGGGAGGGCTTTACAGAAGGAGACTCATACCAGATGTTCAGCCCCCGCTAGTGGGGGCTATTGGTCCAATGAGGATTTCAACCAAATCTACTTTTTTTTTTTTGCAATGGTACATTTCCCTCGAATGCGCAATGATCCATTCTGTTCTTATAATTTCGGAAATTTATATTAAATTGGTTAATTGACGATTAAATTTTGAAAAATATATTTCTTATGTTTTGAACTATTTGAAAGAATACAAAAAAGATGACCCATCAAAATGTGTACATGAAAGTACGAACTATTTTTTGACGCCCTCTTACGAACTGAGTGATTGGGTTTGTTCTCATTTCGAAATCAAAACCAAAAATCTGCAGATAGAAGATGTTTCAATTACTTTCAATAACTATGGATTTAAAAAATAGTTTTTTTTAGAAGAGCTATTCGGCGTGATTGGTCAATCTCGACAGCGAAGTTAAGGCAACTCGCATCACTAACAAACCAAAAAATAGTTTTTCTTGGAGTGAGTGACTGAGATTCGAACGGGACTTTCTCCGTTCGTAGAACGGTGTTTTCTCTTGTAATATCCCCCAAAAAATATATATAGGAGGGGAGTCATAGGTAAAAGATAATAATATACCAGATATTGCATGGGATATTCAATACGGTGATGGCTTGAGTATAAAAATCGATAGCTGATCATATTCGTCTTGTCAAATGGCAATGCTGCCGTCAACCTGGTTGTTACCATAGTAATATTATATTGTGAAGAAGTGCATTGTAACTTAGTCCACTTCTAGTTCTCACACAAGTTTTATGAACTAAATACACCAGGACACAGTGCCTGCTCACATGTCATGCTATGAAGTAAAAAAAAGATCAACAAGACAAAGACAAGACAAAACAAAAGAAAGAAACAAATAAGAACATTGAGAAAAAAATCAGAAAATCAACTTATAGTGCAAAGGAAAATAATTAGAATAATGAAAAGAATATGAAAAGAGGTAGTAAAAGAAGGAGGGGGAGAAAAACAAACGAATGAGAAGGAGAGGAGAATGTTGATAGATAAAAAAAATCAAAAAACCCCAAAACAACAACAAAAAAATAAAAAACAAAAACAAAACAAACAAAACAATCCCAACAACACAACGACTAAGAAATGGAACACAACAAGCAGAGCTAGAAAGACGATTTCATCCACAACGTGGATGGCAAAGCAGTAAACACCCAGTCGGAGCAGTTCATTCAAACCACCTCACCTACATTAAACCGTAAAATAGTCGATTACTCAATAACCTTTTACATCGTCCGTGGATAAAAATCCCAAACCAACAACGATGGAACAGAAATCATTTCACGAGCTGTTTCATTAGTAAATGGGAGGGGTTTTGGGGAAAGTTCATCAATCCAGGCCTGATGTTTATTGACCCAGTTGTTACCTGGTGGCATTTATTGACCGCATCAGTGCCGGCCTCATACAGATAGATTAATATTGATCTTGCTGATGGAAAACGCTAGTTTACGCTTATGTAACACAACATCTCTCACAGCTATGAACATGTAAATCGAAGTGAATTTTTTGTAATGGCTCATCTTAATTCGATAAAAAAGTATGGAAACAATCCAAATACCTTGATACATTCTGAGGTTAAGAAGATTGAACTCTTTGATAATGGAGAGCCATTTTTGAAATAGAAGTATTTTCTATTATCGTTCCAGATTGAAAATTTTAAAAAGCAGAGGAACCGAAGAGACACATATCGCAGATTTTGTTAACAAGAAGTCAAGTGGCTCAATCAATCTTTGTAATGCGATTAGAGTTGCATCATTGGCATTGTGGGGGAAAATTACTGAGGTAAAAATAAAGAAAAAACAAAACGAAAAACCAGATTTGATTCAGGTTTAAACAAAATTTAATCAACTTAATCCAAAGCTTTCCTCTATTCCACTGGTTCCTGAGTATTCTGAGGTTTTGCTGCGTATTTTTTTCTTTTCTCGACGTTTCGAACTGGTATGAGTTTCATTAGTGTTTCGCAACTCAAGAGTTAACTGTCGCAACAACTTCGTAATTCTAGAAAATTCTTTCCTGTTTTGTTTTTTTGGTCAAACATTCAAGATGTTTTTGCCGTTTGGGAATCGCAAGCATTATTCTACACCAGATGAAAAATTGTTTATAGAACGTTGTTTAAATAGACGGAAAACATTTTCAATCATAATATCTACTGCCAATTTGTTCTTATTTGATCTTTATCACCTTAATCTTACCACGTAGAAGTCTTAAAAATGTCATTTACTGACGATAATGAGTGAGTGTTCCAACCCAGATTAAGGTACATAAATACAATTGGGGGACACATATATCAGACCACCAATCTTCTTTCATTCATTAAGGTCTTCAAAATGCGCCCATTCTTCATTCATATTTATTAAACAGATCTATGTTTTTGATATTGGCATTAATCTTTTACGGTAATTCTTATCTCTACACATAGTACAATAGCTTTAGTCTTATATACATGTTGATGACTTTTTCCACCCATATTTGCACCCTGTGCCATACTTATCCTTTGAGATTTTACCTTTGCTTTGACGTCTGAAAAATTATACTATTATTTTGGCTGTATCATTATGAAAAGGTGAGCTGTGTACTTTTAATTTCCACCCTCAGAATCAATATCTCACCTTACCTAACTTGGATCTGTTTACCTGGGACAACTACAACCTTGTCATTTGGACGTGACACGATGGTATCTTGACTTCTCTTCTTATCAACATTGCCCCTTATCATTTTTGAACATCTTTTTTTCTGGAGGGACGAAGTAGAGGGGGAGGCTGAATCCAACTAAACTCAATCTTCTCACTTTCATTTATTGAAATGATATGCAATGAAGGCCGCGGGTGTCTCTCTCTCTCTCTCCCTCTCTCTCTCTCTCTCTCTCTCTCTCTCTCTCTATCTATCTATCTATCTCTCTCTCTCTCTCCCTTTCTGCAATCAGCACGACGTCCTCTGCGTATCTTGAATTATTCATCAAGACAGGGCCATTATCAGATACCCAAGGCATTTTTCAAATGTTTATCATCATTCTTTCCCTGTAAAATTGAGAACAAATCTGGAGATAGGAAATTTCCTCTTTTATTTCCATGCTTTATTGGTTGATAAATTGATCACTTTACCTTGATTCCTTACGGCTCTGCTGGCAGATCTAATAAACTTCATTTTTATGAGACCTTTGTTGTTAAAAAAAAGTGTTTCTGACTAGATTGTGTGTGTTGAAATATGTCAAAAGCATCAATCAATTTTTAAAAAGCTTCTCTTTATCATTTTTCTCATAATGAATATTGCATTATTGTAGTGCCCTTTTCTTTCTACTTATCCACTGTACTCCGAGCTCCGTACTCTTAACCAAGATCTTAAAACAATCTGGTGATATGATATGTCAAGCTTTGTGGGTGGTTTTGATCACATTCTGTTCGGCAAGTTTCATTGTGTAGTGTGACGGAGACTGGTTTTATTAACACATCCGCTTGGGATGTTGACGACTGTTGAGTACATTTATAATATGGAATCTTAGACTTTGGTAGGTTAGTAGATAATAGACATGTCTATGCCAGACCCAGATGTTTGGGTTTATTTTGTTTGGTTGTTTTTGTTTTTTTGTTTTGAGTTTTTTGTTTGTTTGGGGGGATGGGGGGGGGGGGTTGTATGTTGTTTGTTTTTGCTTGTTTTTTTTTGCTTTTTACTTGCTGGTGGTTGTGGTGTGTCTTTTTTTGTTCTTTTTGTTTTTGTTTGTTTCACTTGCTTGCTTTCTTACTCGCGTTTTACCTCTTTAACGTCATTTTCAACACAATTTAGGTCATGTTATCACAGGCGGTGCTCTCTATAATGCCACACAGGTATAAACGGAGGGCTCACTCGACTACCTCATCAAGTCACACAGTATACTGACACCGGGCTAACCAGCATTACTGCTGTCATCATTCTCATAATGTCATACGCCTGGCGGGGTAGCTGCTAAAAAGGTATGACGCGACCGAGGTTTGAACCAACGCTCTATCGATTGAGCTACAGGACAGGTAAATGTTTTCCCATCTTTAACGCGGTCAATTGATAAAGCTTTTCGGTGTGAATAGAGGAGAAGTCCATTGAGTGGAGGAGATTGCGGGTTGTCATCCCGGCGTACGTACATGTTCATTTATTTAGCTGGAAGTAGCTGAATCAGGGTAAGTAATTAATCAGAGTACGTGAAGATCAGTATCAGAGTACGCAATTAGACACACACACACACACACACACACACCCTACATAACTATACACACATATACACATATATATACACACACACTACATAAATATACACACATACACACACATATACATGCATACACACACACACACACATACATACACATTCATTTCGAACACACAAAAAAACCCAAACATCCAGAACACACAAACAGAAACATCTTTCATACACTCACAACCACACAAAGATACATAAGTAGTAGTTACGTATGGTAAAGGTACATAAAAAATGCAAACACACACACACACACACACATACACACACACACACACACACATACACACACATACACACACACACACACACACATACACACATTTACACACACACACGAACAGACAGACGCACATACAAACACACAATATAGAGCTAGTTAAGTTTGTCTGTCTGTAGCACAGTGTAGGGATAAGAACAGGCAATATCTCCATCACGACTTCTTGCAAGCACATGGCGATTTATGACTTGTTTCTTAATGATTGACCAAGAAGCCAGTTTTAAAATTCGAGTATTATTCAATTCTTGCGAAGTACAGAGAAATGTCAAGGCCCTTGTACTAAGGATAAGAGAGGAACCGTTGTTGGCGAACTGGTTGCAGCGCAGCATATGACCTGGGGACACAGGTTTGATCTCTTCCACTGGCACTTTGGTTGTTCAATTGGCAAGAAAATGTATTCCATCGTTTCCATTCATCCAGGAATTAGAATAAAATCCTAGCCACCTATTCGGTTTGGAAAGTAATCTTCTACAAACAAACCAGTGTCCTGTTCAGAGATTGGTAATCAAAATTACCTGTCCGTCTCACGCTTCGGAACATTGATTGACCCGGAAGTTGTTTTAAAGATCGATTATTAATCGATGCGTGAGTTAAATAAAATACAACACAAGATGTAGAAGCTGACGTGATGGAAGGACACACGTTTATTGTAAATCCATGTCGAAGTGGTAATGGGTGCTATTAAGAGCACAAGCCATGAACAGGCCGTTAGTGGTAGCTAGTTTCGTGCGGTGTTTTATGCCCCGAACAGGCCGTTAGACGCAAGCAATGACCGGGTGCTGCTCAGAGAAGAAAGAAACTCATTAGAGAAATTAAAGATAAACAGAAAGGAATAAAAGTTCGTAAGCAATAATATTGATAATGATGATGATGATAATAATTAATAATAATAATGAAAATAATAATAATAATAATCTACATACTAATGGAGCTGAGAGAAAATTTTGCGAGCAGTTATATTCCCAAAAACTACAAAACAAAAAAGTACGAAATTTTAATAATGATCACAACAATAATAATGATAATAGTTATCCTTTTTATTATTACTTTCATCATTTTAATCATTATCCTTGGTTAACTTAGATCAAAGGTCTAGTTTGACGCGCACAATCACACAAAGAGGGAAATTAGAAAACATTTAGCGTTGAATTGGAATTTGGACTCTCCGTTTCCCCAATCTCTGACTTTACCCATGTCTTGTTTTTACTAGACTTTCACACTTTGCAATTTCGCAATGCTACTGCCGCTAGATCACAGCCCTGCTCTACGATCAATACTCCCGAATCCAGACTTTACTTCACTAGAATTTGTGAGAAAAAAAAAATACCGCTCAGCTTCTTTTGTCATCTAACATTACAGTTACAGGCTTTGCTAAAAATAATTCTTCTCCAGCAGCTGCTGACATATGGGTAGTTTCCCGGGGTTGGGAGAGGGTAATTATGGACATGACAATTTTGATAATTGGAATGATGATAATGGTGCAGCTAGATGCCTAATACGGATGATGATGAGTAAAAATAATAACTAAGAAATAACAACAATAATAACAAAATAATAATAATATGACAATATGATAATACTAATATTAATAATAATAATAATAATAATGATGATAAAGACGATGACAATAATGTTAATGATGTTGATAAAGAAAAAATAGTACCAATGAAAATAATAATAATAATAATAATAATAATAATGATAGTGATGACGGTGATGATGATGATGATGATGATGGTGATGAGCATAATAACACTGAAATGTTAATGTTCATAGCAATATCGAATGACAAAAATAAAACCCAAACAAAGCGTATCCTGGAAAATAGACGAGCTGAATTAATCATAAGATATATAATATTAAATTTGAGACAAGAAAAAAACGAGTAAGTATGGTCAAAATATTCAAGGCATTTTCGTAAGGCTATCTCAAATGGTGTAGAAATGAGGATAGAATACGATTGACACATTGTATGTTTACAAAATACCAAAGTGTGAGTTAGAGGTATATAGAGAGAGAGCGAACGAGAGAGAGAGAGAGAGAGAGAGAGAGAGAGAGAGAGAGATGGGTGATAGGGATAGGAGTGCTAGGTAGTAATTTTTGTTTATGTTGATGAATCGATGATCGATCAGACAATCAGACAATAACATAAATTCATCGAGTTGGCAACGAGTGAAGTGGCTTGTTCAAGTGTGTGCAATCATTTAGGTGCATTGCACGCTGTGCTTCCCTTACTCAATGTTCTGGCAAATACACGTCATATTGAATTGATGTTCTGCAATATAGTGACTGTGCTTCCCTTACTCAATGTTCTGGCAAATACACGTCATATTGAATTGATGTTCTGCAATATAGTCATGATTGTAGTTATTGTCATTATTGGTGTTATTTTTGTCAATGTTGTTATTATTATTGTTTCTGTTGAGATTTGAGGGTTGATATTGTCTTTGCGTTCAAACTCTTTTTTTTTGTACTGCAACCACAGAATTTACAAGAAGAGGTTTTTGCGTTTGTAATTCTTTTTCTCTGTCGTTTGAAATAACAATTACAACTACAATGATGCAAACGTGAAATAAAACAAGTAAGCTAGGAACACGAGAAAAAAAAACAACGACACCGAAACAAATAGATACCCGTCATTGGATGGGCTGCATCATCAGAAAAATATGGGCATCGATACTAAGCTAAGCCTCACAGCGTGTTTCTTTGATTATACTCTGCTTTTGTTTTTCTTTAACCCTTTCAATGCTAAGGTTATCTATCAATTCTACTTGCTAGATACATCAATATCTCCCCGATTTGCCCGCAGCTCTCATGCCAGATAAATTAAGACTCCAATGGACTGAAATATGCCAAAAGCCTGAAATTCATTTACTTGGACACGTGCATAACTGTGTTTGATTAAGATCACCCCCCCCCCCCCCCCGCGCGCTGTGAAAGGATTAAATCCTTGATAAAAACTAGTTTTGTCTTTTTGCGCGCCTTGTGTCCTTCACATGAAAGGGTGGGGGCATGGATGGCAGCATAGCTTGGTGATCTAGCCGTGTAGTCAATAACTGTGGCACCTCTCGTGGGTTCCATTCCCACTGCCCGAGATGTTTTGTTACCTTGGTGTTGAAGTCTGATTCTTAGTAATTTACCGAACTAAAATATGCAAAACCTTCAAAATATACACACCTAAAGCTTTTAGCATATGTGAGTTTTAGCTGGTATAAGAACAGGCAAATATTTAGTGTTTTGAAATAACTATGTTGTTAGTTTTATTGAAAATAACTTAAGAATTGAAAAGGTTAAAGCAAACAGTAAGTCCATAACATTCGTGATCCTTGTCAGCGCTGGGCAAAGAACATTGGAGCCACATCCTTAGATGAGTAAACAACAATTTGAATGAAACTGTAATCTCTGTCTTTGATTGCTTCGCTCTCCTCTCTTTCTCTCGTCCTCTCTCTCTCTTTCTCTCTTTCTCTCCTTTCTCTCTCTCTTTCTCTCTCCTCTCTCTCTCTTTCTTTCTCTCTTTCTCTCTCTCTCTCTTTCTCTCTCTTTCTCTCTCTTTCTCTCTCTCTTCTATCTCTCTCTCCGAATTTGTCTTCACAAATAACAGCAACAGCAACAACAACACATACACATTGATATAGACCGTGAAACTACCTTTCAGAACACTGACAATATCTTTAAAGTGCTTTAAAGCGAAATGCACTAGGAAAACAAGCAAAACTGGTGTAACTCTTGATTCAGAGGCATGAAAAATATTGTCCCCACCCTCTTCCGGTCAACGACCGCGTGCGCACACACACCCGCACACACACCATCAGGATATTCATAGACTCCTGTTGAATGGTCATCACATCGCAAGAGTGCAACTGTGGAACTACTAAAAAATATGATTTAAAAAAAAATCCAACAACAAACACGCAACAAAAAAAACCCCAACTAGGCCCCACACGGTGATGAGGAGGAGGATAATGATGACATATAGAAATACATATGTCCTCATAATGACGAGAACCTCTTTTCAAGGCTTGGCATTTATTTCACCTGCAGCGCAATCAGAGCCCTGATTTCCGCAGACTGCAATTCCATCCTTGTCGTCTCCGGTTCCCATGACAACCATGTTGTCGGATTGATGCGTTCAATGAAACGGCTGGCCATCACTCGGCGTAATCCGGTCGTGGTTTTAAAAGAGTGGAAAATTATCTGTTTCCAGCATCAGCGCCACTGGACAATAATGACTTGAAACCGACTTCAAGCCAAACAGCATTGATTTTGTCTCTGCCGTGTCCGCGCCACCTTCTTCCCCTCAGGATAAAACCGCGGGGAGGCTTGATATGAAATAGATACCCACGTTATTAGGCGCCTTTCTTGCGGGCTCAATACGCTAATGAGCTTGACACACCTGCCTCGTTATGATGTTGTCTCCATCAAAAAGACCGAAATAATTCTGGAAGAGAGCATGTTATCATTATCATCATCATTATTACAACTATTATTATTATTATCATCATCCTTATTATCGTATCATAATCGCGCCACCTGCGGATTTAGATCTTGTCTTACCCCCGATGACATGATTGTGGTCATT
This sequence comes from Melibe leonina, assembly GCA_031471865.1. Classification (NCBI taxonomy): domain Eukaryota; kingdom Metazoa; phylum Mollusca; class Gastropoda; order Nudibranchia; family Dendronotidae; genus Melibe; species Melibe leonina. Next base: position 682 of record JAUEKZ010193338.1, on the reverse strand, counting down.
GGTTTCAATGTTGAATAGACTAAGTGCGTGCATGTTTCGTCAAACGGTTTTTATTACAATTAGTATCATATTGATCATGATCACATTACCATCATCATCATCGTCATCATCATCATACCATCTTAGTCATATCCATCATCATTCCCATCATCATACCAATCATCATACCAATCATCATACCCATCACCTTAACCATCATCCTACCCATCGCCATACCCATCATCATAACCATCATCATAACCATCATCATACCCATCATCATACCCATCATCATACCCATCATCATACCCATCATCATACCCATCATCATACCCATCATGATACCTATCAAAATACCCATCATCATCTTATCCATCATCTTATCCATCATCATAGCCATCATCACCATAATCATCTCCATAATCATCTCCATAATCATCTCCATAATCATCTCCATAATCATCTCCATAATCATCTCCATAATCATCTCCATA
>JAUEKZ010193327.1:0-12031 GCA_031471865.1 Melibe leonina | reverse complement strand
AGAAAAATTATCAAGTTTGGTAAAAATTTAGTCAAGCAATGACAACATGTCCAGAAACAACTATAATTGAGATTTTTCACCATTTCCATATCCTTTGAGACACTCTCTTCTGTAAACCAACATGATGTTTCGGCCATTGTTGATTTCTTCTCTCTCATAATTCCTTAATGTTTACATTGAGTCCAAATGAGTTTTCTTTGATAACAATTAAAAAAGAAGTGATGATAGCTAGCAACTTTTTTCTTTTATTTCAATAACCTGTATTCCTAACTAATTGGATTCTTTTTTAAATCTCATCAATGTTTAAAGGATTCTAATGGTCATTCCCTTGACTTGTCTCATTTCAGATTCGTTGGGAGGAAAGCATCATGAACTTTGACATCCAGCTGAAAAATGTAGTTGGAGATGTGTTTGTAGCTGCAGCCTGCGTTGCATACTATGGTGCTTTCACATCCAATTATAGGCAGATCCTGGTGGAAGGTATGACTCACTTTACAAGAATCGCTTACTTATTTATGAATAATGACAGTAAGGTGGGGAGCAAGCTCCGGGAATCACAAGAGATGAGACAAACTTGAGAGAGTATGCAGTGCAGAAACGAGATAAAGCCAAGGAAAGCAGAAAAAATCCCCTTGGATAGCTCAAGTGGTTAGCTCGTTGTCCGTGCTGCCGGCCAGGCGATGGGTGTTGTAGCTGGGTCCCGGGTTCAAACCCCACTCTGGAAAATGTTTTTCTGTTTTTTCTGTTTCTCCATTTTTTCTGCTTTCCTTGGCTTTATTTCGTTTCTGCACTGCATACTCTCTCAAGTTTGTCTCATTACTTATTTATGACTTGTGTATGGTGCAGCATATCTTCTACTATTCTATTTCTTTTCAAACATCTGTGGCTATTTACAATGCTAGCATGCTAGCTATCTCATTTTCTTTAGCTGGCCTTTCCTCCTTTTGCCTCAGGAGTGGTTTATAGATCTTGAAAAATGACAGTTCTTTGTTTTTTTCTTAAGGTATGCTTTAGAATCACAATTGCCTTCCAGTTTGTCAGATGTACAAATGTTCTAACCAGATAAAAAACAGTGAAGTTAGATGAATGTTCAAACTTATTTTGCTGAAGTCTGTGGTTGATATTTCTTAAACATTTGTGAGATGATAATCATTCCTGAATCTTTTGACTTCCCTATTCCTCTGAAACAGATTGGATAAAACGCCTGAAAGAGTTTGGCATTCCTGTTACCGATGGGGTCAACCTTGTTTCAGTGTTAGCAGACAACTTTGAGATTCGCCAGTGGAATGCTGATGGGCTGCCCAAGGATCAGGTGTCCACTGAGAATGCTGTGCTGGTCACTCAAGGACGGAGATGGCCTCTCATGATTGACCCACAGGAACAGGTGGGCAACTCTGCTTCAATGGCACAACTGCCTGGAATAGTACAAGAGATTTCTCTCATGCTGTCACTGATCAGATTATAAGAAGCTTTAGCATTTATCTATTTTAGTGTCAATTCAAATAGCAAAGAAAAGTTAAAGTGCATCTCATATGAAGACACTTTCTCTAAATTATTCAACCATTTAGCATTTTTCCCCCCATATCCAAGTTATTTCTTCATACTATTTAATATTTCATTTATGGATTAAAAGAGCTATCCTTGTTTAGCCCTGATAAGACCTAAGTTGTTGAAAACACCCTAAAACTCTCAAGAAACAGAAAAAGTTTCTTAATTTCTTTAATTTTCCTACTTTCCAGGCTAATCGTTGGATTCGTAAAAAGGAGTCGAAGAATAAGCTAAGGGTTGTGAAGATGACTGATGGCAATTTCCTTCGTATACTGGAGGTGTGCATCAGAACGGGGATGCCAGTCCTGATGGAAGATGTGGAGGAAAATATTGACCCTTCCCTAGAGCCTGTGCTTCTCAAGCAGACATTCATACAGGTACATAATGAACCTTAAAATATAGGCTTGATCTTTAAAAATAAGCATAAAAAACTGCTGTTCTTTATAAGGAAGATAAAGGTGTATAAACAATGCTGATGAGAAACAAAGCCAAAGAAAAGACAAAAAATGTGTGGTAGGAAAATGACTGCTACATGAATTCTAACCCAGGACTTACCACAGCACACTTTGCCTGGCTACCATCACAACACTGCATAATTTTCCATCCTGTTGACTATATGCTTCCTTGATTTTCTTTTGGCGAGATTTGAATGATAGTGATAAATGAGTTATTTAAGGAGCCATGTCTTTGTCAGAGATTATTAAGGAGAGACCGAAATCGTTTTTTGTTAGAAAATATTCCTACGATTTGAATTATTATCGTGTTTGAAATGCTATGTTTCACTGAAAAAGGAAGTATTTTTCCACCTTTTTCAATAATCATGTCAAAGGAGAATATACCAAGGGTTTACAACTTGTATTTTGATGCCGTGCTAATAGATTCCTAACTCTTGGTAAGATAATGGAGATTTCCATCTTGTTTGACTTTTTGGTTGATTTTAATTCTAAACAGGAAGGAAATAAAAAGATGCTATGATATATTACATAATTCACCCACCATTTATTTTATTTTCCAGGGAGGCAGACTGCTTATTCATCTGGGTGACAGTGATGTTGACTATGACACCAACTTCAAATTCTACTTGACGAGCAAGTTACCCAACCCACATTACCTCCCTGAGGTCTGCATCAAAGTCACAATTATCAACTTCACTGTCACCCGCAAAGGGCTTGAAGATCAATTGCTGAGGTTAGGGAGAATGTTAAAACTCTTTTGCTCTTAAGCACAAAGTGGGGAACACTTTCCTTGTATCTATCACATTCTTTCAATCAATCCATCCATCCATACACTTATCCATCCATTTATCCATTTGTTTATCCGTCCATCCATCCATCAATCAATCCATCTATCAAGCCATTCATCTATACATTCATTCATTCATCCATTCACCCATGTTTATTTAACCACCTACCCATTCATCCATCCATCTAACTGGCCATAAAACTAATCTGTATCTATCTTCATCTCCTTCCCCCTGTATTTATTTCTTTTTTCTGTTATGAGTCATTTGCTAAATCATGCACGTTTCTCTACTGTCAAATGATCCATATATCCTCTGCCAGTGAAGTAGTTGGTTTGGAGAGACCAGACCTAGAAGAGCAACGTAATGAGTTGATTCTACGTATTAACTCAGACAAGACACAGTTAAAGGATATTGAGGACAAAATTCTCAAGATGCTGTTTGAGTCTGAAGGGAACATTCTAGACAATGAAGAGCTTGTCAACACACTCAACGAGTCTAAAGTAAGGAGTTGGCATACTACACACCAAAATTTTTTTTACAAGGTTTTTCCCAAATTGGCTGAAATGTTAAGAATATTTAGAAGGAATCCTTTTCACTGCTCCCATAAATTGTGGGACATGAATATAGGACATTTTAATGAGTAGAGCACATTCGTAAATGAAGGATGCCTTGAAATAATTTTTCTACAAGGATCAATTCATGTAATGTGGTGGTTATTTTTTTTATAAATAAATCGTTTGACTCACATGCAGAGTCTCTCACAAGCTACTTTACACCTACACACACAATAACAGATATCGAAGGCTTATCAAATACAAATTTTATCCTCTTTTGTGGTATTAAATAGCTTCATTGTCTTGCAGCTGACGGCTGCTATCATCAAACAAAGGCTTTCAGAGTCAGAGATGACAGAGGAAAAAATTACTATTGCAAGAGAAAAGTACAGACCTGTGGCAGAGCGAGGTTCTGTCATGTATTTCGTGGTGGCAGCCATGGGAGAGGTCGACCCAATGTACCAGTTCTCTCTCAAATACTTTAAACAGGTGAGGTAGCTTGTATCAAAATCAAAGTAAGTCCTTTAGAGCCTTCTGGCATAGGAACCCATAGCTTTTCCTGGTTTCTGTAGCATGAAGTGAACAAGTGGAAATCTGAATAGAGCACTATTCTATTACAGATTTCTTTCCCAACCAAACAGAAGAATTGGACCTATTTCTACACCTGGATGAAGTGAATCAATTGGAGTAAATTTCCTTGCCTAAATAAAAAAAATGGAATTGTGGCTGATAGGAATCAAACTTGGTCCGGCACCCTCCTCAGGCTCTGTGCTGTATGGCTACCTACCAGTTTGGCCTCTGTGTCTCCTGTGACAGTATCAACTTCCGTATAGTCCTCTTTCCCTGGCTTTGTGTTTTTATTGGCACTGCTAAATCTTAATAACCTTTGTCTTGCATTATAGAAAATTTAATAACTAAGTAAGGACTTTGCAAGAATCTTGTTCCTCTGTTTCACCAGTTTTCATGCGACATCACCACCCAACATTCCCATAGTATTATGTGAAGGATCCTTCCTTCAGACAAATTTATTGTACTATATATGCAGGGTTGTCCAAACAGAATTACACAACTTTATGACTTTTTGTTTCAGTTATAAAGCATTATAAATGAAAATGAGTATTTTTAACATTCTTTTTATATTCTTTGTCAATTTGTTTGTTGTGTCTATCCTGATGAAGACCTTAGGTTGAAACGTCGGCAACCTTTTGTCTTTGTCTCCCTTTTGCCTGTTAACCATTACCTTTTTATTTGCTCACAACTTAATGGATTTGGCTTTAAGTTTTAAAATGATGCCTCAGGAATACTGTAGTCACAATGTTTTCATGAAGACTCTTGGTTGTTTAAAATCAGTAATAAATAATATCGTTGATGTAAGCAATTGTAATTTGTTTTACCTATGACAGTTGTTTAGCGTAACCATTACTGAGAGTGAACCTTCAGATGACCTGCCCACAAGACTAGAGACGTGTCTTACTGAGACAACCATCTGTATCTACAAAAATGTGGCAAGGTGAGAGATGTTTTCTTTCTCTCTCTCTACCTCTCTTATTAATCTCTATATTTTTCTAACATTCTATCCATGTCTCTCTTACAATCATTCTTTCTTTCTCTCTCTCTCTTTCCCCCTCTCTATCCCTTCAAATAAAACTTCATTTTTAATCTGTGCACCCTCCCCCCCCCCCCTTTCTCCCTTTCTCCTCCCCTCCATACTTTTGCAGAGGCCTGTTTGAAAAACACAAACTGGTCTTCTCCTTCATGCTGTGTGGGGAGATCAAGAAGACGAGCAATGAAATCTCCATTGGTCAGTGGAATTTCTTCCTAAGAGGACCTGCTGGGGGTACAGATAAGGTCAGTGGAAAAGTAGATGCTTTGCATTGATTCCTTATGTAAGTTAAACATAAAGACAACCTCAAAATTTAGCTGCTGAAAATAACTAGATTGTTAGACTTTCATAATTTACTGCTGGTTATTTTTTTTTCCAACTTTGTATTGCCAATGGGGGATTGGAATATTTGGAGAATTTGTTGGGCTGAATATAGATAATAGAAATGGTATATGAAGAAAAATATGAAGAGCATACATAATTCCTTTTCCTTCTTCCTAAGTCAAAGTGTTTTCCAAAACTTTAGACAGGTTCATATTGAATTTTTTGCAGTAGTTACATATCTTTTTATTGATTAAATTGTCTATCACTCATTTCATACTATTCAAAGTAATGAACCCTATGTTACAGGCTTATCAACCAAAACCAGCATCATTAGAGTGGCTTCCTCTACACATTTGGAAGATAGCTTGTGACCTGAATGAAACATTTGACAACTTCAAAGGAATTACTATTGATTTACCAAACAAACCCATCATAATTTCAATGGGAGAGAATGTGGTACATGGTCATTTCAATCTATTTCATTTTGTACAAACAACTTCACTGTCCGCATTCACTTGATTTTCAAATCAATGCCTATTGGTTGGTTATTTTATCATGTCTTTATTACTGCTGCATTTCATTGTCATTAAAAGAAAGGGAAAATTATTTTTAACATTATAAAAAATAAATGAATAAAGTATTTCAATTAATTGAAAACTGGTTAAAATGATTCTTTACTAAAACTGTGCTGCCAAACTGTTAGTCTGCCGTCTTGTCCTTGTCCCAGTTGAGAAAAACTAACTAAAGTGAAACAAAACTATTTCACTATCTACCCTCTAGTTCTGTGCCAACCCAGTACTGCCAGACCTGGAGGAACTGATGGGGGAGGAGCCTCCAGAGGAAGGAAGATCTCCTTGGGACCAGAAGCTGACACTCTTCCAGAAACTGATGCTGATCAAAGTCTTTGCTGAGGAGAAGGTGTGTTGAGGAGATAATGACAGATATGATAATGATGGAAGAACAGGAATGCCAATTTTCTCAGGTTTTTGTTTTTTTGAGTTCAGCTAGGTGTTGTTTTCTTTATTCTGTGTAGCTGTAGCACCAACCACCAGTATAGTGGTAGATGTTAGGATGATTTAGTATGATACTTATACCATACTTGTATTATACTACACTGTACTTTGTCAATTTCAATTGTTGTTTTTTTGTGCCATATAAATGTTATGTACTACTGTTATCATCATCATTTGTTTGCAGATGACTAAGAAATCAATAACTGTCATTTTGTGTTGGTTTTTTGGGTTTTTTTTGGGTTTTTTGCTATCAGACAACGGCAGCAGTGACAAAGTTTGTATCCCTGAGTCTAGGGCAGCAGTTTGTAGAGAGCCCTCCAGTCAGCCTTGCTGACTTGTACGAGAGCACAAACAAGGTCACACCTCTGGTCTTTGTCCTGTCCACAGGATCAGACCCCATGGGTGCCTTTTTAAGGTTTGCCAAGGAGAGAGATTTGCTGGACAAGTGAGTGACAAAAATTATTACTGTAACTTAAAGATGGATTTTGATTAGACTATCTTCATAAGTTAGTTGCATTTGGGATTAGAGCAACTGCATCTATGAATTTTGAAGTGAGAGAAAAAGAATAAAAGTCAATGGTGAATTAATAATTATCAGCATGTTCTCAATAGAGTTTCCCAGGGTAGTGTGCTGTGAAAGCTATTGTTTCTTCTGTATACCAATGATCTACCAACCATTATTAATACTTAAGAAATCAAGAGACAGCTCAAGATACACTTTTACTCTTTGAAAGGTAAAAAAATGTTGCAACTGGACATTCCCCCCTCCCCCCCCCCCCCCCCCCCATCCTGCCGGATATTTCACACTGCTCCAATCATCTGGTCACAACCGTGGTCAAAATAGATGCTAGCTGCATTAGTTGTTACTTGCCTGCAGTTCAGCAAGTCTGAGCAAAGTCAAAACACAATGCGATGATATTTATCGTTGTGAACTAATAGACGTTTAATCTTATAAAAGCTCTGTTTGAAAAATATAACTCTATATTTCTGAGGGCTTTTAAAGGCTTTATTTAAGCCTATACTTTATGTAAACATGATATTATAGATAAAGTAGCAAGATGAGTGAATGAACTTCTTTCATGTTATTCAAGCACTTTTTCTAAAAAATGTATAATATTCCTAAATGAAAATAAAGAAAAATCAGTTGATTTGAAGGTGCCTCATTATGAAATTCATCATATTATTGACTATAAGGATGCTCAGTTTAGAAAACAGTTGATGACAGGAGAACTCCTTTTAAATTATACAAAAATATAATTGGGCAAAATTTTAACCCATTTAATGCTAAGGACACCAAAATCTTCAAGACTTGCCTGTTCTTATACCAGATAAATCAGATTTCAGTGAACTGACATATGCCATAAGTCAGTTCACTGAAATCTGATATATCTGGTATAAGAACACATACAATTTCATGCTTTTGCATATTTCAGTTGGATTAGAATCAGACTTCGCTGTGAAAGGATTAAAAGCTCAACAAATACAAAGTTAAAAAAGATAAATGACTTAGTCTATGCATTTTTGCTACCATTTTGCAGCGTCCACTCTATTTCTCTGGGTCAAGGCCAGGGTCCTGTGGCAGAGAAAATGATAAAACAAGCAGCAACCCAGGGGAATTGGGTATTTTTGCAGGTAAACATAGCACTAGTATCACTAAGTGACCACAGGCTCTATGTGCTTAAAGATTTTTGCAGGTGGAGACAATGTTATCCTTAATCTGAATTAAATTTCTATCTCAAAGATAACATTTCTTAGCTATAGACACAATACCAGAACCAGTAAAATCACATTGTCATTGTTCAGGAAAAACTAAATGTTTGGTCACCCCTGTCAAAAGATCTTTCAAAATATATGCTTCGTCTATTTTAGCTTTTGTTGTTTCCAAATGGTAAAACAAGAATTTGGGGATTTTCCTAGTACCATCTGTGTAGTCTTAAATTATGCCTCCTGTATTTGCATTAACCACATTGGTCTATAGTTGGTTACTCTACTGACTCTACGGATTAGTTTGTACCTATTTTACATTTGGGTGTAATGGTGAGTTGGAGTACAATTCTATGCCACTGGTAGGAATCCTATCCAGTCTACCAAGTCTCTTTGCTGTGTTGATACTACAACAACTGACATTAAATCTTCATTATATCATTTGTCATCAGAAACTGATACAAAATGTTCATTGTCATCACCAGAACTGTCACTTGGCAGCCTCCTGGATGTTGAGTATGGAACGTCTTGTCAAAGACATGCAAGAAGAACCCCGGAATATCAACACCAACTTCAGACTCTTTCTGTCCTCGATGCCAGCCAAACATTTCCCTGTCAGTGTCTTACAGAACTCTGTCAAAGTCACCAACGAGCCTCCCAAAGGAATCCGTGCCAACTTGCGCAGGGCTTTCTCAGAAATAACAATAGATTTCTTTGAAAAGAATCGTATGTTTGACTTGACCTCTTAAGATTTGCTTTTTAAAATTTTAATCTGTTTTTATAGAGTAAAGAGTTGTACACTCTACAATCTGTTAATCTTCTAAGGCAAAGGTGTAAACCATCATTATCCCTATTAAACACTCTATGCACTTAGAAAATAGACCCATGTTCTTATTTCATACAAAGAAAAATGAGAAGTATGCAATATCATGTCATGAATCATACACTTCCTGCACCAAATGGCACCTTGTGCATTTTCATGGTCATGGATGGATTTCTTTTCCATGAATAACTGCTATCAAGTACATAAAGAGATGTCTACTTTATATATTGCCTTTAGTGTGTCATAGTAGTATGTCATAATGTAACAAAAATGCATTTGGTGAAATTGTAGAAGGCAGCGTTTGTGTTATACATTATCCCAGAAGGAGGTTTGTATGCACATCTGAACTATACAACAATCACCAGACTGCTAGGGGTGCACTCATTAGGGTAGGTACCAATGCTTTATAGAGATAGTACAATAAGCAGTGGAACGAAGAAGCAAAGCCATAGAAATATGTGACAAGGGAAGAGTCAAATAGTTGATTCAAATCTGTAACTTGCCCTAGTAACCCAGCATGGCCAATGTTGCAAAATAGTATGCTTATGCATTAGGCCATCTGTTACTGTTTTTTTCTCATCAACGTTCCAAACATATGTCTAGATACTCTTAAGCTTTTATGATTTATTTTTTTTCTTTTCAGCTCTTGGCACAGACTTTTCCCGAATGGTCTTTGGCTTATGCTTCTTTCATGCTGTGATCTTAGAGCGAAAAAAATTTGGACCTCTAGGCTGGAACATCACAGTAAGATATCCTACTTCTCTAATCAAACATGAATATCATCAATATAAGGAACTTTCCATTATGATGACAAAGTGATCCATTTCTATTATGAATGATATTTGTATAACATTAATTCACTCAATTTTAACCCCAAAGTATTGGTTTTGCATTAAACAGTAATCATAGCTTCATGCATATTTTAATTAAAGTCTTTGCCTTTATCACTTTTTCTATATATACTAATTCTAAAAACAATCAGAATTGTTTCAAGATAAACGGTGCTGCAATCTTTGTTAAAATTAAAAACACTTTATTTTTATAAGTATATTTAAGTACCATTTTTTTTAGGGGGGGGGGGGGGGGTTGGTGGTTGAATGCTATTTCTTACATATAGACTCTGAAATGTCACCATTTATCCTTGTGTTCTTTAGTATGCCTTCAGTGACAGTGATAGAGACTGTTGCCTTCTCAACCTTCAGATGTTCTGTGACAGCAAGAAAATTCCTTGGGACACTCTAGTTTACATCACTGGAGAGGTGAATTAATTAAACAGGCTTGAGGTTTTTGTTTTACACTCACTCATGCTTTAACATTAAATACATAATGTTTAAAAAATCAAAACATACGTTTTCAGACATTTATGATGGGCTACGTTTACAAGCTCTTCATACCAGGTTATCTCTCTAGCAAAAATACTGCTTGCTCTGCGTGTACAAAACTCAGCAGAACTGACACTGCTGGTGTGTTTTGTTATATTTCTTTTTTTAATTTTTGGAGGAAATTTGACAAGCTGCTGATAATTATGTCGACAAAAAGGCCTCATATGGCTATAAAAGTCATGACAGACATTGTGATGGATTCAGAGGGTGAAATCAAAACATCAGGAGATATGAATAGTGACTCTGAAGATATGATTTCATTAGCAACTACAACATAAGATTGTTTTGTAGCATTTGGTATCTTGGGAATCTGTATGCAAAATTAGGTCGGTTTTTAAGGAACAGTTTAAAAGTTATAGTTGTTTTTGTGAAGTGACAGTCATTTGGTCTTTTTTATCATGGCAAGCTCAGGCAGTGAGCTGTAGGCAGAAAATTGTTAAGGAAACTGTATCTCTTCTATTTTTATAAAACACACCCTTTATTTTCATGAGTTTGAAGAAAGAAAAACTATGCTTTTTCAGCTCTTTTGGGAATATAGCTTTTGAAAATCCAGTAATAAGACCAGAGGACAAGTAAGAGTTCTTAACCAAAGTTTTAATAAATAACTGATAGATTTGATGTAATATATCTGAAAAATTCTGCTTTCATTTCATTTGAAAGTTGAATGCAGATTCCCATGCCTATTTCATTTCAATTTACCATTATTTCTCATTGAAATCAAGATTACCTATGGAGGTAGAGTGACTGATGCGCAAGACCAGCGTTGCCTCAAAACTATTTTGAAAACTTTTTTCCAACAAAATACTTTGGCAAAAATATACAAGTTTTCTCCTTCAGGTAAGTTAGAGGCCTGTACAAATACAGTACAGATAAGGTGGCATGCATTTGCTTTTATGTTCGGAATTAGGTTTCACCCCATGACAAATCTAGTAATCTAGAACTAGATGTGAATTTTTAAAGTTTGTCTGGAATGTCACATTATGGGGATTTGTGGGTTTTCCAGTCGATATTTTTTAAAGATATTGTTATTGTAAATGTGATTTTTTTTACAAGGCTGTATTTTTTTTTTATAACAAAGAAGAAGATAAAACCCTATTTCAGAAGCATATAAACTCTTAAACCCAATACCTTTGCTGATAAGAGAGAGAGGTGCTGTGCCTCTAAGCCACATATATTATCACTTTTGTCACAAAATTTCCTATCTTTTAGTTGCAGGGCTTTTGGAAGGTTAAAATATTCCACTATTTTATATTAAAAGATTTGATATATAATGTTTTAAGGCAGGAACTTTTACTTATTGGTAAAAATGATATTAGTAATAATGATAACCAATATTTGTTGCGGAAGTGGAAACATCAGCAAGGAATAATAAAGTGATTATGTTATACTTAGTAGCAGAAGTAGTACTAGTAGTAGTAGCTGCAGATAATAGCACATAGGAAGAATATGGATGTGGGGAAAAGAAGAAAATAAAAACAATGGAAGAAGGGAGGATGATTAGTAGGACCGGGTATACGACGTTTTCTCCTTCACCGCCAGTCTACGGTTAAGCCATGTGAAAGACCGTTAGTCCTGTCCGATCTCACGGTTAAGAAAGACCAGACTGTGATAAAAGACCAGACCATTGTTCACCTTCCTGCGGTTAAGGACTGCGTTGCGGTTAAAGACCGCTGAACAGTCTCTCACACTCACTCTCATAGTTTTTGGGACCGATTGCGCAAGGGAAACAATAAGTTCGTTGGTTTAGCATTGGACTGGAAGTGTGTGTGTTTGTGTGTGTGTGTGTGTGTGTGTGTGTGTGTGTGTGTGTGTGTGTGTGTGTGTGTGTGTGTGTGAG
>JAUEKZ010193316.1:0-12031 GCA_031471865.1 Melibe leonina | reverse complement strand
TCTGCCTTTCTCTCGCGCTCCCACTCTCTCGCCCTCTCCCTCTCTCTCCCTCTCTCTCTCCCTCTCTCTCTCTCGCTCTCTCTCAAAAATAAACATACACACACATACACACACGCGCGCTCGCACGCTTTTTAAGTCACCTTTAGGACGCTGACGATGTTTTGTGCCATGAAGGTGTCTAACCCAGACGTAGGCTCATCGCAGAACATGAGGGGAGGGTTGGTCAGGGCTTCAGAGGCGAAGGACAGCCTTTTCCTCTCCCCTCCGGAGATGCTGCGGCTTCCTCCGAAAACATCCCCAATCCTGGACCCCGCACACTTTGTGAGACCCATCTGAAAAGACGGTGTTATGTAATCCGTTGTTTTTTATCTGCTAAACGAGAATTTCCAGCACATTTTGTTCATATTAAAGGTGGAGCTCTGTAAACAAGTCAACGACCTGCCAGAATGAAGAACCCCTTCAAACGTCTCGCTTGGTCAAAGTAGTCTTGTTCCTCTTTTAACTGACTAACTCGGCTGGATCGAGTATTACTGTTAGTGCACATTTCAACGCGGTCGATTACAGACCTCTTAACCTTAGTGCGGTTTTATTTTATTATTCAAGTCAACAACTTACAGGGTCTTTCTTAAAGTTATATTATGTTGAAGCGTATTTTCAAAGGCGTCAGTGGTGTTCATAAGCTTTGCAGTTGTAGGCAAGCTGTTCCATTACCTTATATTGCTAGGAAAGATGGAATATTACATCGAGGTGGATAAACAATCTCATAGCCTGATTTTCAAGTTTGTTTTACACCGTGTCGACCGGGCTAAGCACTTCATAGCAATTTGAATATGCATACGTTTGATTTATCAGTAATTTCTCGTCGCAAGTATTCGTTTTCATGGAGCGGCTGGAGCATAAAGTCAGCTGGCTCGGGAAGAGAAACTTGACGATATGTTGTCGACAACCTTCCGACCGGGGATGGCAGTTTGATTATCATTGTCCTCTCATCATCATTATCATTGTCATCTCATCATCATTATCATCATCATCAGCATCATCATGACCGTCATCATCATCATCATCATCACCAAGCATTTCTTTAAATAGCAGAGTTTAACCATTCACAGCAAAGCCTGATTCTAACCCAACTGATATATGCATAATCCTGAAAATGTACGTATTTTTAATATTCTTATACCAGATAAACCAGATTTCATTGAACGGACATATGCCACAAGCCTGAATTTCAGGTTTTGTCATATGTCCGTTCACTGAAATCTGATGTATCTACTATAAGAACATACACGTCTTGATGATTTTGGTGTCTTTGGCGTTGGATGGGTCTAGTCACTGTATATGGATCAATAAATGTGACATTTCCGTTCTTGTAGCTGATCCAATGCTCTAACCAAAAACAAATTCGCGTCCTTACGTACGTCCCAGTTGGTGGATGCGAACATAGTCGATGCCTGTTAGTGTGCCTATGATGTTTAACTCTTTCACAGCGAGGCTGATTCTAACCCAACTGAAATATATGTAAAATCTTGAAAATGTATAAAAATCTTGACGATGTTGGTGTCTTTAGCATTAAAAGCGTTAATCGACTGACGCTTCGAATATCATCTAAAGAATTTAGCAAACATGGGAGCTGTGACTCCTTCAGCTTTAGTTTTTATTTCGTGTTTAAAATCATATGGCACCATGCTAGATTATCACGGACTCTGAACTCGGACAAGAACAGTTAATGATTTTTTATCGCCATTCAATGAGTATTGGAGTAACTAGATTAGGAGTTCCAACATCCCATCCAGAGAAAGGCTATCGCCACCACTTGTCCGCTTCATGTTACAGAAGCCGGCGATAAGTTCCGGCTCTTTTGTCAGAGGGCACTAAAAAGGAACGGGTTTAGGTGTTTTGGAAGATCCAAAAAACTTTGTTTCGATTTTCGTAACTAGTAATATTCAACTTATCAGTGTGACTCACTTCAACTATAACCTCTTCAACTCTTTGCAATCTGTCCTTTTTCTTAAAGTCACGGTTCATCCGCAGCAACGCCTGAGGAAGAGAAAAAAGCAGAGGTTTTTTTATCGATATGTAGTTGTGAAGCGCTGCGCTGCGGCTGACGCCTGGAATGACCCAGTCCTCCGGAACAACAGGGCTGATTGACAAATTCAATGAATTATATTTCTTATTTCAAATCTCTTTATGTTATTTTAATTTTTGTTGTTGTTGATTTTCATTCTCCTTTTGCAGCAACACAGGTCTGTGGTAGCAAGAAAACAACGTTTGAAGGGGTCATGACAGATCAACACAGAGGGAAAAGGCTAGGAGCTACGCCAAATACGAGTATTGTGTCTTGTTCTTGATTTCCACCAAAGACCCAGCCAATTATGACCATCATCAGTGAAGGCCACTACCGCACTGTGAAAGGCCCCTGCGAACGACTACCTCGATGTGATGTGATCAAAGGAGAACGCTACTTCCTGAGACACGACCAGTGCGGCAGCGTTCACCTGTTACACCATCGAGGCTGTCGTGCTCTACAAGTCCATGTCATAATAGAATTATCCCTCTTACGCAAAAACCCACGTCTATTTTTAGAACTCGGGCAAAACTATACTGTTCTTTGTTTACCACTATTAATCGGTGAACAAAAATATGCTATTGAGCGCTTGCGAAAGTGTTTTCTGAAAATTTAACCAGTCCTTCATGAAAGGGCTCTCCTCTTAAAACTTTTCAAAGCCAGAGACAATATTGGAGATGCTACGGGTTAAGTGATGCAACAGCCCACACACCCAGCTGATCACACCCTACCTAAAAGTCTAGACTCTACATCCTCAGTTTTATCCAAGCGAATAAAAAAATAGAAACAAACAAAAAGACTGAAAAAAACTAGATTTGTAGTGGCTCAAAAGTGTCAATAATGAGCCCGAATTTCATCCCATGACTTTGTGTCGGGTTATCATGTTTGGTTGGAGGTACGTTCTACGTCGTTCCATGTGTAACAGGGCATAGAGATGTGAGATTGATATTATTACGGCGAACTGAGCCCCAGTTATAGGTTTGATTTTGGATTTAGCTAATTTAGGCTCGGAGTTAATGTTTTCACTAGTCATAAAATCCAGTTCAAGCCTTTATCCGGCTCCATCTAGAATATAGGCCAGGCTTAGTACTGAAAGGCCAAGGATGTCGACAGTACACTCCGATGTTACGATGTGTACAACGAGACCTGCAACTCACCTCATACGTGTTTATAGTAGAGCATGCTCGTTATCTATCAGGCATGATATCATTGATATTATGGTGTGTTTCACACGCCCGGGGGTGTACGCAATATATATTTTGTAGTTAATTTTCGACTCAAAATTTAAGGTGGGAGGGGAGGTGGTTCACTATGATAATACATTTGGTGGTTATGGTAAAATGCTATCTGAATGACACACAAAAGAGATATAACCATCAGTATAAGTATAAGTTGACGTAGGAATTCGAGTGTCATCATCCTACCTAACGTGAGGATAGATTGATAAAGGTGAGAGTCACTGATAATAAGCCTATGTGATTTGTTTTTAATCGAACATTATCTTGATGAGGATACTTTTTTAATTCTTTTTTTGTATCCACCCCTTAATGCCGCATCATGCAGGGTCGGGACCCAGCTTCATGTCTGGTTACAAATTGAGCAATAGAGCAACCAAACAAGACCATTCAAAAAGCCAGGAGAAAAACTTAGCATCCAAATAAAAGCAAGGAGGTGATTTTCCCATTCTGCTGAACCTGCGGTGACTTTTAGGAACAAAACAAAATTAGCCACATAACATTTACGTTTGTCTCTGTGTTAATTTCTCATTACAATTCAATTGAAGGCTACATGGCATGAACGATGAAAGTCACATTTTGTTGTTTTAAGAGCGTTTGCCCTTAAAGGATTAATTATATCCAATACTTTACCTCTTCCAAATACCATTTCCTAAAACGACCAGGGTCCAGTGTTTTTAAAAGCTACTGTGCAGCTTATATGACCATTGCAGTTGCAAGTGTCCTAAAACTCTCAACAAACAAACAAACAAACAAAAGCTACTACAAAGGAAAAATTATTGTTTTGAAATGTAAAAAGTTAGTTTTCTCAAAACTAGAAGAGTCTGGTCCTGATCGTTCTTTTCCTGTAGCCTTCAATTAGAAATGTTGCCACATATTCACTAAATAGTAAAAGCAAACAAAAAATGTATGTGAAGGGACTTTATGTAAGAGTGATATGTAATGATGTTTGCAGCAGAGTCTATGGTTTTGGCAATGTGTTTGCATTCGGTTAATGCTGCTTTCTTCATCGAACATCCTCACCCGAAACTGAAGCTGCTCTCTGACAGTGAGGGTACCGATGAAAAGATCGTCTTGTTGAACATAAGCCGAAACGTTCTTGATGGCATTGCCTACCTGTGAAAGGAAGAGTAGGGGTGGAAAGCAAAACACTTTGAATGCGCTTTAAAAGAAAAACGATAATTGTCCTCCACCATTAACTCTTTCACTGCTAAAGACACCAAAATCCTCAAAACTTGCCTGTTCTTATACCAGATAAATCAGATTTCAGTAAACTGACATATGCCAAAAGCCTGATAATCAGATTTTGCATATAATTCAGTTGGGCTTGGATCAGACCTCGCAGTAAAAGGGTTAAGAGAAAATCAATAATTGTCCTTCACCATCAATGCCCTTCAATCCTAGAAAGTAACCATCAATACCTACTTTACGGCTCCAGCGAGTCCGTTTGGGCCTTTTCTGAAATTCCCATGGGACGTGGCGGCCCAGTAATATACTGTCTACTTTCTTCTGTCAATAAGGTAGCAAGTCTTGTCTCTCTGCCACATTCATCCCAAGCCAATATTTAATACCTCTCTCACATTTTCTTCCTAGTCTCCCTCTACCTTCAACCTTTCCTTCCATGCTGTTTCCCTCTTGAGAGACACAAATTACACACATTTATGCACGAACTTAAATACTGTATAGCATAAGTTTTGAATTAAACTTGGACATAAGCACGTCAACAGGAGCAGATTGTGGTACTGATCACAAGCTTCTGATTGCAGAACTAAAATTGAAACTCATATCTAAGAAAGCCTCTGAACGCGTATGTAATATGTATTTCTGTCTTTGAATAGAAGCCTACATTGTTTTTCTCTATCCAACCCCCCCCCCTTTTTTTCCCCTTTGTTTGTCTCAGTCTGTCTTTCTCCCTCGCTTCCTTCAATGGATCACTATAGGATTCTAAAATGAAAATCGACAATGATTGAAAGCACGATTAAAAAACAATAAGAATCATCCGTTGCAACTACAATTTAGGTCAAACTCTCCATTCAGACTTCTTACTTGACATCCATTGACATAGATATTTCCCGAGATGAACAATCCCTTGACGTTCCTAGCTGTCAGTACATTCATGAGCGTAGTTTTTCCGGCACCGCTGAAGAGAATTTACAAATTATTATTTCCCATGTTCCTATACTTAAATGAGAACTCAGTGTTTAATGGAATTTACAACATGAGATGAGAGAACAGTCTCTCTCTCTCTCTCTCTCTCTCTCTCTCTCTCTCTCTCTCTCTCTCTCTCTCTCTCTCTTTCTTTCTTTCTCTCTCCCTCCCTCCCTCTCTCTCTCTCTCTCTCTCTCCCTCTCTATATATATAATTCTATATATCTCTGTAAATCTCTCCCTCCCTTCCCCCTATCAATATTCCTCCTTTTGACTTGACTTACCACATAGATGTTGTTGTACTTACACAATTTGTTTAATTCCTTTGGAGATTAAGATGTAGAATGTTAATGAAAAATTGAGCAATCAAAAGCGTTAGTATCATTCAAATTTCCTTGGGCAAGAAAATTTCGAACCAATTATTGCACCCAATTCTGTGTCGACCCTATTTGTTCACGATCGGTTTAGGGAAGTCAAGTATTCTGTGATTGACCAGCGCCCTGTTTGAAATGCGCATTCATCATAAGAATAGCGGATTGCCAAGTGGATAGGCTTGGAGTCTTAGTTGTGCTGTTGGCCAGGCGATGTATGCAGTGGCAGATACGGGGTTGAGATCCCACACTAGACACTTTTCTATTTTTCCATGTTTCTGCTTTCTTCGACTTGTCTCGTATCTGTTGGTACATGTACTATTATAAATTTGGCTCACTCAAGATCACTTGTCCGTTTGACGGTACAGACACCGGGATACAAAAAGGATGACCATATATCTGTTTGCCCAACATTGGACAGTGACATTTAGGCCTGAGTCAATGGATAGAACTGTAAAAGACAAAAATAGATTGACTTTAGGCCTTCAAATGAGAAACCTTCAATTAAAATAAGTGGCTTGCATCGTTTTCTCTTCAATGAAAAGTTCATATATTGGGTTGGGAGTTGGACTGGTGAGGTCTAAATAATAATAATAATACAAAGTTTCTATAATGCGCTTTGCCCCGTTTACAACAGGCTAAAAGCGCAAATGTGCAATTTCCAGGCAAATACATTGAACATTGGAGGTTACACTTGACAGGGATGATAAAATTCACACATTATTACATTGGAAAAAAATGTTCAATTTTCAAACAAAGCCTAAAGAAGTTTTCAACATGGGAGATTACGAATGTAATTAATGATGATATCAAGACTAGCAAACTTGGAGGAGATTAAACACATGAGATTTTAAAAAGGTCTTGAAAGTGTCTATATTACTTGCATATCGGACATGTCTCGGGAGAGAATTTCAAAAGAGGGGTGCCGAAAAGTATCTATATCCAGCCATCTATCTACGTCTCCAAGGTGAAACAAAGGGAGAGGTTGATAGGCTAGTATTGTAGGACAAAATAGAACAGGACACACATAAAAGCGACGTTCGTGTGTCCTTTTTTTGTGTGTCCTGTTTTGTCTTTGTCCTAGGATACACTGGCCTGTCAACCTCTCCCTTTGATGCCCACTGGCCTAGCGATGCCCCCTCTTTTTACACATCTACGTCTCTGTATCTACCTATCTATCTATAAATCCAACAATCCATCCATTTATGTATCTATCTACGTATGTATCTATCTATCTATCCATCAAGCCATTCATCTATGTATCTATCTATCTTTTTATCCATCTATCTACCTATCTCTATCTATCCATCCGTCCATCTATATATCTATCCATCTATATATCCGTCTATATATCTATCTATCAATCCATCTATCATTTTATCTATCTATCTATCTATCTATCTATCTATCTATCTATCTATCTATCTATCTATATATCTATCTATCTATCTATATATATATCTACACCAGCCCTGTCTATGTATCTCTCGGTCGTTCACAAACATGAACACACTCACGTTAGAATAACACTTTACCCAGATAATACCCGCTTATCCCCGTATATTTTTAATAGTTAAATAAGGATTCCTTCATCAACACTACGATATGTAGGTACCAAAAAAACCGCTGATTGTAGTAGAAAAATGCTTACTCGGGAAATCCCCCCCCCCTTTCTATCCCCCCCCCCTCTTTCTCCCTCTGTCTCTCCTTGTGTGTGTGCTTTTGTGTGTTTATTCTTAACAACTACGATGAATCACAGCAAGACCATATTCACTACCAATTCGCGCCCTGACATCAATCTATTAATCATGACCATTGATTGCGCGTTGCTATGTTAGTTTAAAGCCTTTTGAACTTAGTATATAAGTATTATCAAAGCCGGGCCTCTTTAAACAAGATAACGAGCTGCCACATAAAGAAAATTGGAAAGCTCATTCTGATATCTCACCCATTCACAGTGTACAGACAGACATCGGGCCAACCAGTCTTAGCATTTATGGCCTGTGGTTGGCGGGCATTCCAGATGGGCATTTCCTCTGGTTCTTCTAGTAAGATTATAGGTGAAACCAAAAAAGGAGGCTTGGAAGAAGCGCCCACTAGTGACGCCCGCCGTCCATCCACCAACCGATATGCAGACCTTAAAAAATAAATTTCATAAAATACAGCAAGACAAAGCAGAGGTGGGGAAGAAGGCATAACAACAGCTTGATTTGAAAGACAACAAACAAGATTAGAAAAGCTCAAAAGAGACTCCTTCTGACAGCCAAGGACTAAACACAAATACCAACAAAAAAATCTGGATCGCAGAAGAAAAACATTGTTTGTTTATTGACAGTTTTAGGGTGCTTGCAACTGCCATGGTCATATAAGCGCCCAGAGGAAAGTAATATGATTGGCTAGTTAAAAGAATAGCCAGACTTAAACCCTGCGAGGGACGTTTCACAGAGAGATGATTTACAATGAAAAAAGTATCGATCTCTCGAACAAAAAAAAGGTGGCAAAGAGGTGATTTACAGGAAAAAATTATCCCCTCTCACAATCACAAAGCAGGACACACAAACTGATTATGGCTACCACCAACATCACGCACTATTATGGTCCCGGGAGACCCAGGATATTATACCGTCCTTTGTATACAAAAGCACTCAGTCCTTCTAGACAGCAAATGACCCTGTAGTTAGGTACCATTGTGCAAAACATAGGGGATGACCAAAAGTCTGTTGGGACGACAAGCAGGAGACTGAGCTAACAGATACAAATCAACTGTGTGTGTGTGTGTGTGTGTGTGTGTGTGTGTGTGTGCTTGTTAAAGGAGCACTGGAGAGAGTGCTGGAAAAAGTAAGATGATAGATAAAGCCAAAAGATAAGAAACAGAAGTAGCGCCCGCCCGCACACAAAAACATTAATCACTAATTCTAAGAGAAAGAACAGAAAGCAAAGTATCTTTTCAGATGTAATCAAATTCGTATGTGTTTAATCATTGGTGTCTGACACTTTATTTAAGCTTGATATGCATTCTAAAATCAAATGATGTAACGATAATATACAATTAAAAAAAAAACATATAAACATAATCTTATATTTTAGGCTATATAATATGATTTATGAATAAAATAAGTTCTTTTAGATAAATAATACTTTGTAGGTTATAGCTTGCAAATTCTAAACCTAACCAATTTGTTTAATGAGTAATCAAAAAACACAGAAAAGCATAGAAAATTATTAGAAGTCATCATGTAATAAACTTCAGAGAAAATGGACCCGGCAAGTGTTTTATTGCATCGCAAACAGGTTCATAAACAGAGGGATGAAGGAGGAAGAGAAGAGAGAGACAAAGAGAGAGAAAAGGAGAGAAAGAGAAATATAAAAAAAGCAAAAGCTACCCAATGATTTGGAAAGTTCTGTGGCTGTGTCTTTCAAATTTATTTCAAGGTTGATTTTTTTTCAAAGATATTTCTACTAGTGGCTCTGACTTTGATGCATAAGCTCTCCCGCTCTCCATCTCTCTCTCCATCTCTCTCGCTCTTCTCTCAAACACACACAAACATGCATACACTCACTTTCTATGAATGATAAATAATGAAAGGCCTGTTTTCACAATATGATATGATCAACTATCTATTTGATGTAACAAATTGGCTTTGAATAAAACAATAGACACAAATTGCAAGATACCCTGTGTGCAATATAACCACATGTCAAAATCATCACTTGATTAAAACTGATTTCATACTTTTTTGTACAACGCCATGAGCATTTAACCTATAATACGTAATATAATCATAGTTCATTGCAAAAAATCATATCACATTTTGTTTTCGAGTGGTAACTTAAAATATCTGATAGGAGTTACCACCAAAAATATGGTCATTAAATATCATGGCCTGACAGACATTTAATCTATGACCTTCTTGAAACATTCAATAACATTTCAAGATAGAGATGGGATGAAGGTTTATTTCAATCCTAATGATCTATCATTGCTTTCTGATGTTTTACTAATTGCATAGTAAAATCAACAGGTTTTGTTCAGTTTTTCCCAACATACAATGTGAAATATTTGAAGAGAATAGAAAGGAAAAAAAGGTTTCCATTTCCCGGAGTAATATATTGTAACAGTAAAGTAAAGCTGTATCTAAATATCATGCTAGAGATTATAAAACTACCAGAACAAATGTTTTGAAACAGGCATTCAAAATTGATGTTGTTTATCAAAATACCTAAGGGCTTTTTTAGAGGCTTCCAGCCTATATGCTCTGTAATTATGATTTGATATAACACAAAATATAGAGCTTTACTAAGTAAAAAAGCCATGAAAAAGAAATTGAGAGAATATTGGAGAAAGTACAAAGAGAGGGATTAACTCTGACACAGCCTGTATGTCCACCAGCAGAAAATGACCATCCATCCTTACGGTCAACCTCTCCTCTCTCTGTAGCTCTGCTTATTTTTGTTTGGCATCATACTCTCTACATCTACATGACCGTTATTTCATACATTGATCTGCACCAAGAAGCAACATCCATTTTTATCTAAAGGAAATTTTTCAGCTTTGTACTATTTAATTCATTCAAATCTCAAAACGCCTATTTCTGTCAAACAAATCAATACACTTGATAAATGTCCCTTAGTGATCAAGCAATCTATATAAGTGGTGCATAATTATGCAATTGCAGAGTTAAAATTAAATAATAATTCTTGTCCTCCAGTTGAACACTCAAGACATTTATTTTAAAGAGTGGATTAATAATGCTACTTGCCCACCCTCTAATATGTTGGAAATTCTTCATGTTTTATGTTTCGTTGAATATAAATTGTGACAATAAAGTTATACCCTTTGTAAACAGAGTCTTAGTGTACATGTGGATTTGATCACTGTATACATGATTATAATATTCATTCTTAATCATTATCATGTCTTCATGAAATCTACCACTTTGCATTCATGACCAATTAAAAGAAAAAGGATTTAAAACTGAATAAAATATTCATTACAAAGCCTCACAGTCTACATTATGATAAACTTCATTGAAAGTTAAAAGCCTTTCAAATTTATTCATATATGTAAATTGTATGAAAAAAAAGTACTCTCCTTTAGAATATTTTCTTGCTTTTGCTGCTTTACTTGCCAAATCTGGGTTTTGATGATTCCAACTGTGGATAATGGTGAGAACCCTCCTTTGAGAAATCAAATATAAACAAAATTTTCATGTTGATGATAAATAACTTTGAAATTAATTATCATAAAGATAATGATGATAATAATGGACATCTGTTGTGTGCCTCAAATAAGAAGGCTAAGGGGGCATAACTTACATAGGAATTGCAACAACAATAATAATAATAATAATAATGATAATGATGACAGGAACCTTTCAATAGTTTAACTCCATCCAAAATACAATTATTATATAATATTACACATTAGGTAGCTGTATATCAAGTGTTTTAACTATCTTTTTGCAAAATTTTAAAGTTTCAGTATCAAAACCAAACAATGAACAAGAAGGTGAGTTGAATTTATCCAACAAACACTACATAAAATTGAAAGAAAAGCATGATTGCCCTAAATCCTCAAACTATAACCATAAGTGGTTGAGTTCAATATAAAGTTAACTGTCTTAAAAGAGTACCCAAACAAATCATTGCGTTTAAATTTAAACGATGATACAAGCAACTTGATTCTCAGCATCAATATCATTTGGTTTAAGAGTTTTGTCTTTGGATGAAATATAAAATCAAATAAACACAACAGTTTCTTCCTTTTCTAAAACTTGTCTTCATGATTAAGGCTCTTCACCAACCTCGCTCTCCATTAGCTGGTTGTAAGCTTCCTCAGGAAGCTTTGGAAGCGGTCGTTGAGGTGTTGCATTCTTGGGAGGTTCAGTGGCTGAAGTAGTAGCCTGACCTGCTCGTCTTTGGGCATGAAGGGTGCGCTGCACACTGTAGTTACGAGATGGGACTGGAGGCTTCTGAAATAATCAAAACATTTTAGTTTCAGATACCATACAAAGCTCTGACTATCACATTTCAAAAGTAGAGATAACCATTAAACGATGAAAAAAAAAACCCCAAGATTTTAAAAATTCTAGGGCAATAGCGTTTCGGCTCATCGCATACAAACTACAAAGTTGTCGTCTCAAAAAAGTGCCTCTGGTCTACCAACTATCTGGCATTTTCTCATCAACAGAATACTGTACTTTAAAACATGGA
>JAUEKZ010193305.1:0-12032 GCA_031471865.1 Melibe leonina | reverse complement strand
CTCTGCCATGTCTCCCGTGGTCTACCCCTTCCTCGCGCTCCCTGTGGGCTCCAGCTCAGCGACTGTCTTGTGATATTCTTGTGATATTACTAGTTTACATTTTACAACCCTTTTTATTCCATGATAAGTTTCCAGCAGTTTTCATTCGAATCTGACCGTCATTCCAACAAATACTACGCTTTTTTGTTGCTTGCCATTGAGTTGTGTTTGCGCAGCATACAATTTGACTATAATTATTTTTTTTGCGTCAAACATACAACTGGCTGAATTCTTGCCCTAATGGTGAACTGCAGGCTAGATTAACTTCAACATTGGAGTTGGAGATGTTGTGTTCATTATGCACAGCACTAAAAGTAGCAATATAATAATTTTTCTTAGCCCGTTGACAATATGTATTTTTACGCAATAGTAATAATCATGTGTGATTAAAATTTGATGCTGCCAGTTCACAATACTAACAATTGCCTAATCATAAAATTTAACATTAAATCTTTAACGGAAAGGGACGATTAAATTGTAAATAAATCATGAAATGTCATTGATGTAAAAAAACAACAACACACAAAATAAATTATATCTGGCAACTTTAAAGCAAAGTTGAAAGAAGGGGAGTTGTTGACAGGCCAGTAGTAATGGACAACGTTTTTGAAGCTAAATAATAAGTATCATACTTTCGAAACATGATTTTGACATGGGCGATGAACAAAATTAAAAAGCGTACTATTCACACACACTTATGATAATATAATATATTTCATTTATGTAAGAAATTCTGGAAACGAAGTTAGATCTTCTAGACGAATTCGTTTGAGGCACTGACGATGAAAATCGTCCCAGCATTAAGTCTATAAGAAAGAAAAAGGCTATTGAAAAAAACAAACCCAGATAAAGTATTTAGACGTAGCGGTATGAGCGTGTTTTTTTTAAACATTACTTCTATTATTATAATAGAGATATGTTCATATTAAGATATCTAATCCAGTTCGTCCCCGTCCCCCCACTTCTTTAAAAAAAAAAAAAAAAATTGTTACCGTGCCTGAGTTTCACATTCATCTCTCTTCCTTCCTACCAGATGGCATGGCTGGCGCTGCTGCTGCTGCAATATGACGTCATCATGGGGCAAAACTGACGTCATCACCATAATATTGACCATGGGCTACTACTCTGACGACGCCGCTGTTGTCGAAGGAACGACCGTCACGGTGTGTTACAACAACGGGCAAGCTTAGGGAATCACGTGTGTGCTCAGAACATGACGACCACAACGTTTTCCCCCCGTCAACTGTTACCATAACCCACCTTATTCTATCGGATTGTCGACGTTGTTACCCTTCTAGAACCATCTACTTAATCATAAATATTATGTTCCCCTTCCATCCATATCCCGCCATGATGACCGCGGACTAAACGGACGACGTACGACATCATATTTTTATCCAGGACGATACCTCCATTTTTTACACCTCAAAATCAAAATGGCGACAGACTAGGGAGACGACTAACGCATCCACCCACCCAAGCCGCTGGCAGTTTGCGATAAATAGCGGCGAGCTATTTCATTGGCAGACTCCAGTACTCGTCACGCTGCTTCCGGTGGAAGTGGAAGGCAAACTACTCGTGGAGCCTTCCCGCCGCCATGTTTGCCTCAAAGCGAGTGCCGTTGAAGGATTTGAACCCCCATATCATGTGTGTGCTGTGTGGGGGCTACCTGATACAGGCTACTACTGTTATAGAATGTCTGCATTCCTGTGAGTATTATCATGTCGCATATTAATTAATATCGTAATAATATTATACTGTTGTGTATGGTACAAGATGGTTGTGTGTGTGTGCTTGTGTGCGTGTGTTTGTGAATGTGTGTGATTATGTGTGTTTGTGAGAGAGAGAGAGACAGAGAGAGTGTGTGTGTATGTAGTTATGTGTGTGGGGTTGGGAAGGAAGGGGGTGGGGGGCGGGGGGGGGGGGGGTCACTGTTTAGGATGATGAATTTAATTTTCTCAGGAACTAGTGATATGATAAACTAGTGATATAATAAACACCAGCAGCTGTTGTTTTTCCTGTCCTCCCACGCAATGAAATGGTCTTTACTATCGAAATCAGAACAGAGACAAAACTAGAGACACGCACTTTGTCGAATCGGGTTTAAACAGGAACATGATTTTGTTTCAATTATTGTTCGGCGCAACTTTTGAGTCAAAGTTTTGAAAACGAGCATGAAGTCTTTTAGCTATAGCTATGAACGGTGTAAAGATATTAGGCCGGTTTCATGACGCGAGACCAAAGCTTAGTCCGAGACTATGTTCTTAATTTGGCACGATTTCGGTACGGAGTGAATTGTTTTGAATTTTTTGAGTGGTCAAAATATTCAAAAGGGAGCCTAAATTGAACTTAATTTAGAACTTAGCCTCGGACAAAAATGTAGTCTCGTTTCATGAAACTGGCCCATTGTGGTTGATTTTCCTGATTTACACCGTATTTAATTTACAGGATGCGTTTATCTTTCTTTTTTTTTTTTTTTTTTTTTGTCCTTCATTCCGCACTCAATTGGGTCTTGAGTTTCTTCATTTACGTCATAATATATATTCCGTAATGGGGTTTGGTTTGCATTTTATTTAACATGATTTGATATCACACAACAACTTTTCAACATTGTTTGCAGTTTCTATCAATACTGTTATTCAATTTATTTGATTTGATTTAATTCAATTATTGTTTATCGGAAATCGTTTAAAAAAGAACCAGTATTATTTTTTTGTTTGTCTGATTGTTAAGCTAGTTTCGGTTTGATTTTGTTTTTGGAAGGTGAACAACATGAAATGGGACTGTTCAATTTGGCTAGTCAAGCCCGCCCCCTCTCTCTCTCTGTCTTTGTCACACACACACACACACACACACACACACACACACACACACACACACACACACACACACACACACACACACACACACCCTGTCTCTCTCTCTCACACAAACACCCTGTCTCTCTCTCTCTCTCTCTCTCTCTCACACACACTCTGTCTGTCTCTCTCTTTGTCTCTCCCTCTCTCTTTCTCACTCAAACACACCCTCTGTCTATCTGTCTCTCTCTCCCTCCCTCCCCCCTCTCTCTCTTTGTCACATACATACATACACACACACACCCTCTCTCTCTCTCACACACATACACACACACCCTCTCTCTCTCTCTCACACACACACACCCTCTCTCTCTCTCACACACACACACTCTGTCTATCTGTCTCTCTCTGCCTCCCCCTCTCTCTCTACCTCCCCCTCTCTCTCTACCTCCCTCTCTCTCTCTACCTCCCCCTCCACCTCTTTGTCACATACATACATACATACACGCATACACACACACACAGATATGAACAGGCACCTGGTAATCGATTAAGTAGCGGTATCAACCAAGATGGAGACACAATTAACAGGGAAAGATAAAAAGTAAAGTAAAGTGATGATGATGATGATGATGATGATGATCATGATGATGATGATGATGATGATGATGATGATGATGATGATGATTTTTTTTAAATGTTTAACGCGTTCAAAAATGTATCTGAAATCCCTTTTTTTTATTTTTTATTATAAAGAAACAGTTCATTGGAAAATAAAACCTTACCATCCAAATGTGGCAAAAACATTCGAGCCTTGGTTCCATCCGTACCAATAAAAGTTAGCTCCCTTGGTTTTGTGGGGTTTTGTTTGTTTGTGAAAAAGATGTTAAATGCTTTGAAAATGAAGCAGAGCTCAGTTAATTAATTAATTATTTATGATTGTTCAAAAAGTAATCTAATTTATTGATTGCTAGCAACCCCGACACAGCTTCGCTGAAAATAATAATAATAAATTAATAATAAATTTCATTTATATAGCGCCCTACCCCACGGTTCATAATATGCTCTAGACGCTTTACAATACAAGAAATGAATCATTATGTCAATGAATAGTCAAAAACAGGAAAATAAAAAAAGCTATTAACCTCATTCAAACTTATACACACTGTCGCACATGCACACCCACACGCGCACGTACAGCAAGCACAGCAAGCACAGCAACCAAAATAATATATATAATCTATAATATAGATGTATATTAAAGTAGAATAACAGACACCGAGTATTGGTTGTGTCCTTTTCTTTTATCATGAAGGTATGCATAGAGCGTGGCAAAAACGGTAAGAGCAGTGGTGAACTTTAAATATCTTTAAAAAAAGAAAAAAA
Organism: Melibe leonina; assembly: GCA_031471865.1. NCBI lineage: Eukaryota > Metazoa > Mollusca > Gastropoda > Nudibranchia > Dendronotidae > Melibe > Melibe leonina. The sequence continues at coordinate 7,809 of JAUEKZ010193305.1, read as the reverse complement.
CAAAACAAAAAAAAACGAATTCAAATATTATTTGAGTGTCGGTTTAGTCCGTACCAATCAAAGAGATTATCTCCCTTGGTTTTGTTTTTATTACTACTATACCATCAATTAGCTCTATGGTACCGAATGGTGGCTGAATGCGTTCAATAAGCTTGCGGTGTGCATTTATTTTACGTGGCACTTCCCCGCCCTGTCCTAATGCAAAATAAAAAAATAAAAAAATCGAATGGTGGTAAAATTTTTTAAAGGTGTTAGGGTTGAAATATATTTGTTTTCTCGAATATCACCTCTCCAAGAGTAAATTCTACTATCTGAGAAATTTCTCTCTCTTGCACTTGGGCGGTATTTGAGAATTATTCACGTTTTAGTTATAATGTCTAAACCTATCTAGAGTGACCAGGAGGCGGCGCCATGACACACACAAACACACACACACACACGCACGCACACCCCCCCCCCCCCACACACACACGCACGCACACACCTACACACACACACACACACACACCTTCTTTTTATATATTATTATAAATTATCATTGATGCTGGTTTCTGTAAATTTAACCCATTTAAGGAATGGTGAAAATAATAATTAATCCAATCACCGGCTTTCTATGGCGTCGAATGTTAATTCTGTTAATTTGTTCCTTGTTTGTGACTGATTGAGCGCCCTTTGAAAAAAAAGCCCCACAATTTATGTCTTATCAACAGTGGACACGAGTTAATCCTTTCACTGCTAAAGACACCAAAACCTTTAAGACTTGCCTGTTCTTATACCAGATAAATCAGATTTCAGTGAACTGACATATGCCAAAAGCCTGATTATCAGACTTTTGGCATATGTCAGTTCACTGAAATATGCTTTATCTGGTATAAGGACACGTACATTTTTTAAAGATTTTGCGTATAATTCAGTTGGGCTTGAATCAGACCTCACAGTGAAAGGGTTAACGTGCTACCACACAAAGTCAATTGGAGGGCTCGCTCTGATATTTCACATAGTCACAGTATAATATGAACATTGGACCAACAAGTCTTTGCAATGTTTCCGTAATGTCGAGCGCCTGGCTTATTTTGACGCGGCCGTGGTTTTAACCATTTCACTGGTAGGTCTGATTCAAGCCCAACTGTATTATAATATGCAAAATCTTAAAAATGTACGTGTCCTTATACCAGATAAATGAGATTTCAGTGAACTAACATAATAATTGTTCACTGAAATTTCATTTATCTGGTATAAGGACAGGCGATTTTTGAGGGGTTTGGTTGCCTTAGCAGTGAAAGGGTTACCCGCTGACCTGCGAGTTCTGTTCAGCTACAGAACCGGTATACAGATAACTAGCTACTTACCCATTCAACAGGGTGAAACACAGCTTGGTAATTATTCAGTTAATAAAGAAGAAAAATCCTTCAGTTACTGATGAATTATACCCCTTCATTTTATTATAATATTATTTATGTTTGTCATCCTTGTTGGACTGTGCTGTTACAAATAAGCTAAATGTACATTATATTTGATGGGAATACAAGGATAACTCTCACCCAGCCCCTCCCCTTCCTTCTTTCACCAACATGCACAATTACATCCACTTCTGAGTTAGCAAAGAAGACCAATAGGATCGGAAAATTTTGATCTTACCATCAAAAATATTTTGGTGTGACAGAGTGGGTGTTATAAACTTACCTTTATACCCGGAGGGACCTAAAAAAACCACACAATTCCTTTTATTAATTGTATCAATCCTATCTGGAATGCAGTTAATTTTTAATATTTTGTGAATAAATTAATTAGCTACCCATGAAGGATTTGCCAAGTCAAAAGGCACACATTTGACATACCTTAATGCACTCATTATTCCCTGAGGAAAATGTTTGCTTTGATTTAGCACTGTACACGGGCCGGGCCGTTTAAAATATCACATTTCACCCGACACAGTAAAAAATAGGACTCGAACACCCAATTTGGAGCCAATTTTCTTATTTTCCACACCCAGTATGTCAATTCTACAGCAAATTTTGAATAGTTTTGGTCCAAAAAAGAAATGTTGTCCACATGTGTACCTTAGTCTCCCTTAAGAAGTGAAAATTAAAGTTGAGGTAGCACGCCACAGAACCTGTAGTTTGGGGGTTCGAAGTTGTTGTGCTTTGTATTTGTAGGTTGTTATTTTTTTTTACTATGTGAAGGTCGTCCCCATAGATAATAGTTAGTGTAGTGTTAGTTTACAAAGCTGGATGGGCATTCCGACAACCTACAGCTTAAACAAAATGGCTGCCCGAGTGCTGCCGGAACATGCCGAAGGGGTGTATTGTTTGTCTATCTTGTTTATGGTCGTCCCGTTGAATTGCGACACCTCCGTTTTGTTCGTATGTTTTTTTTCTCTATTTTTTGTTGATTTTCTCCAGGGATATTTTTTGTTGTTCTCTTAGCCTACGTCGTGTCATAGATTATTATTCTGTAAATTAATGTAAAGAAGCCTTAAAGATGTCAGCTCTTCCGTACGTAGTGTATTAATGTCGTCTAGGATTATAGTTTTCGTTTGGTTGTTGGTTGCGTGGTTATCGTCATTATCTTCATCATTATAATTGTTGTCATTATTATTATTAGGTATTACTATTATGATGATGATGATGATGATGGTTATTATTATTATTAATAATAATAATAATAATAATAATAATAATAATAATAATAACATTTTTATTATTTTTTTTATTATTATCATCATCATCGTGATCATTATCTATGTTGTCATTATTGTTATAATTATGGTTATTATCATTATCATTTTTATTTTTATTATCATTGTTATTAATATTATCATTATTATTATTATTATTATTATCATCATTATATTATTACATATTATTATTATTATTATTGATAGTGTCGCTATTTTAAAAAAAGAAATAAGCATTTCCATGCTATGATAAATTTTAATCCTCTCCCTGAATTTTTCTGGAATAATGACACTAATGACAGCAGCTGCTCCTCTTGTTAGTGGAAAGAAGTTTGGTTTAGAACCTAATCAGGCAAAATCTGTGGTCCCGTTTCCTACAAACACAAACCCTACCTATGATGAACACATTGATGGTTTGTTTTGGGTTTTTTTCCCCTGGAATGCGCAGTGTTCATTGTATAACTTTCATACTTTAAATCAATGTCTTTCCAAAATGTAGATTGTGATAAATTTTATGCAATGGATAGGGATAGCGATGTGGTGGTTATGATAATTTATGATAATAACGATGATAATCATAATGATAATAATGATATTATAATAATAATAACAACAGCAACAACAACAATGATAATAATAATGATGATGATGCTGATAATGATAACTCAGTAGGTACATTGACGAATGTTGATAAATTGTATGCATTGGGTAGTGATAGAGATATGATGGTTATAATTTATGATAATAACGATAATAATAATAACATCATCAACAACAATAACAATAGTAATGATAATGATAAACCAGTACATTGACTGCACAGCGCTTTTATTTCGAAACCTGAATGTGCTTTGTCGATCGTCATTTCAATACTTCGAATTTTTAATTTGTTTGAATATTCAATGTGTTACTAAAAATTATCAAATCTGTTAGAACTCCTTTATCGTTTAAAACAATCTGAAATGATAAGTAAGATAGGGGTACTTAGTAAGTGTAAAAAGGGCGGGGATCGCTAGGCCAGTGGTTATCAAAGGTGAAACAAAGGGAGTTATTTGCAGGCCAGTATGCTGGGACAAAGACAAAGCAAGACAGACTTAGTAAGTTGTGTCCTGAAGAAACAAAGTAAAAAAAAAAAAAAAAAAATTCTATGACGTGCGCTAAGGCCTAGTATGAACCTTAATTAATTCTAAGTTTAGCTCGACTGAATGGTTCGACCACACACTGGCCACTCATAAAATCGAATTAAAAAAAAATTCATTCCTAACACAAACCAGCTCTAGAGCAGAACTCTAGTGCAGAGTCATGAGATTTTAATAGTCCTCTGCTTAGGAAGTCTTATGACACTGCTTATTACACCGTATTCTTGCTGGGTTTATTTTTTAAATATTTTTTTGTTACCATCCTTTTGTTGGACACTGTGTTGACCCGATAGCTCAGTCGGTAGAACAGCGTCTATCCCTCGGTTCTAAATCATCCTGTCGTATGACGCGTGTTCGATCCCAGTCGGAGCAAGAATATTTTTCAGGGTCTTCCTGTCCGTCCACCCAGAAGAAAATGGGGAGCTAGATCTCTTTAGATCTGGCGAAAGTAAAGGCGGCGTGGAAAGCAATGGCAAACTACCACACTACGCCGTGTGCCTATTACTAGTACAATCAAGACTGTACGTGGAAAGCAATGACAACCTACCACACTTTGCCGTATGCCTAGCCACCTACCACACTATGCCGTCCGTATGCCTGGTACCATCAGGACTGTACGTGGAAAGCAGTGGCAACCTACCACACTTTGCCGTATGCCTAGCCACCTACCACACTATGCCGTCCGTATGCCTGGTACCATCAGGACTGTACGTGGAAAGCAGTGGCAACCTACCACACTTTGCCGTTTTGCAAAGTATTAGTACCATCAGGACTATTCATGATCCCCGACACTCGGTTATTGAGTATAGGACTCACTTTAGTAGGGCACTTTGCATCTCTGACATGAATTACGGCACTGCTCTGCGGCTGACGCCTGAGACTTCCCAATAGTCTTTGGAAGATAAAAGTTGTCTTTTTCCTCTTCAGGGATAAATAGATTATGACAGGAACCTTCTTTTATTTTTTATTTTATTTAAAACATTCTTTTTTTTTTTTTCAAATCTTACCCGATGAGCGTGTAATTGAATTGAAATATTTTTTTTTCTTTTATGACGTTGGCCGTCCACAGTTTGCAAATCGTGCATCCTCAACTTTCTGGAGACGAGTGACGTTTGCCCCATCTGTGACGTGCAGGTCCACAAGACGTGGCCCCTTCTCAACATCAGGTCAGTGAAATAAGATGAGAGCGAGTGAGTAGAGAAATAATGACCGTGAATGGGAAAATATCCATCGAGCCCCGCGAGGTCATTATTTCTATTATAACATGCAGTAATGGTCGATCTTAGATAATCAATTTTTTTAAAAACAATAAAGATGAAATACATACAAATCAGAATTTACGAAAAATAAGCATTAGATGTTAACTTTCTTTAAATAGAGCGAAGTGGCGCGAATGAACAGTTACGTCACAAAGTGAAGGTCAACGGTCATATTATAATATGCGAAAATTTTGACCGGTGATTTTGAGTAATGCGACATATTAAGTAAGGCATGTTATTATAATCCATTTTGTTTGTCTCTTATTATTTCTTATCGATATTTTGATAAGGCCCAGGCAAAACCGGCGGCGTACTTATTGTTAACTAAACACCGTTCGTAATGAATGGAAATTTCTCATTTTTGGGACACCCCCCCCCCCCCACCATTTCCGAAGAAATCCCCAAAGAAAGCCTTTCGTGAAAAAGGAAAAAACAATTTTTTTGGGGGTGGTTTTTAAAAATAAATACTGTATAATATTTAAAAATAAGCTTGACTTGTTCCATATAGCTACAGGTCATGAGAATCCGAGAATAAAAGATTTGTTCCTCGGGCATAATAATACGATTTGTTTATAATAATATTATTAATAGTAGTAGTATTCAGGTTTTAACTATTTTTTTTATTCAGTCTGGGTTACTACTCGTTTTTTGTTTTTTAAGTTTTGCGGATTTATCAAATCGGTGTGTCATTCTGCGTTATTTTGATTTTAACTTAAACTAAATATGCTTGCCAATGTGATTGCCCAATTAATAGGAATAATGTTGTTTTGTTGTTGATTTATTTGCATTAATCTGATTTTAATCCAATTGCTTACAATAAAAGAAAAATAATATAATGTTTGCCAATGTGTCGTCCATGTTGTTTTGTTGTGTTGTGCGAATGTATAATCAGTATTATTAGGGTGTTTGTTTAGTGTGCAAAGTTCCTACTTTTTGAATAATGGAGTCTGGTTGTTTGTTGTTGCTTTGTGCAAATTATGCCCTTCTACTACTATTACGTGATATGTGTCATGTTGTTCGTTAACAGGTGTGTGTGTGCAAGCGGTTACGGAACCTAATGTGTAATGTTGTGTGTTCTCTGTTGTTTATTGCAGGCTGGACCAGACTCTACAGAGCCTTGTATACAAGTTGGTGCCGGGATTGTTTCAAGGTCAGCCAATGTTTTCATCGCTCTATGTTTTTCTTGTTGTTCCATAATTGTTGGGTGTTTGTTTGGTCATTGTTCCATGTCTGTCAGTGTTTCATGTCTGTCAGTGTTCCATGTCTGTCAGTGTTCCATGTCTGTCGGTGTTCCATGTCTGTCGGTGTTCCATGTTTGTCATTGTTCCATGTCTGTTAGTGTTCCATGTCTATCAGTGTTCCATGTCTGTCAGTGTTCCATGTCTGTCGGTGTTCCATGTTTGTCAGATTTCCATGTCTGTCAGTGTTCCATGTCTGTCAGTGTTCCATGTCTGTCAGTGTTCCATATCTGTCGGTGTTCCATGTTTGTCAGATTTCCATGTCTGTCAGTGTTCCATGTTTGTTTGTTTTTGTTTTGGGTACAATTCCAATTTCATTCAATTTATTGTCCTTGTTCCATGTTAATCTGTATTCCATGATATTGGGCTCTGATCAAGATTGTTCCATGTCGCGGACATTAAATTGGAGACATTATGGCCTCCGTATTGGTATTGCGTTGGTTTTTGCCCATGTTCATTCGCTGCCTTTCTTTCTGATTTATTCAGCAGCTGGCTATTTACCTCAGCACACATGGCGATATCCTAATCTATTATTTTAAAAAAGAAAATCACCTTATTTTCGCACCTACAGACTTTATTGTGGAGTATATTAACCCTTTCACAGCGTGGTCTGATTCTAGCCTAACTGACATAATGTGCAAAATCTTGAAAATGTACGTATTCTTATACCAGATAAATCATATTTCAGTGGACTGAAATTCAGGCTTTTGGCATATGTCAGTTCGCTGAAATCTGATATATCTGGTATGAGAACAGACGAACTTTGAAGATTTTGGTGTCTTTAGCAGTGAAAGGGTTAAAATGGACCGCTAAGCCGGTGATAAATTAAAAAAAAAAAAGGGTGAGTATGAAACAGGCCAGTAAGGAACAATATAAAAAAACCAAACGACGCAGTCTAAAGTCTTCATCAGGACTAAAGACAAACAAGTACCGGTATAATAAATAATCTAACGTCATGAGAAAACGGTAAAAAGAGACTTAGCTCTGATCTGTTGTTCTGTATTTTTCATAATAAAGACTTTATTATTAATCAACCGATATTTATTATCGTTAATTGCTCAAACGAATTAGTTATTAACATATAACTTATAAATCAGATTACAGCGAACTGACATATTATTATATCTCAATAGCCTGAATTTCCGGCTTTTGATATAGGTCAGTCCACTGAAATCTTTTTTATCGAGTATAACTGGCAATTTTTTCAGATTTCGATGTCTCTAGTAAGTACCTTGAGAAATAACATAACCTAACATAACATAACGAATTTATATAGCGCCTAGTTCCAATGAAATTGCTCACTTGCGCTTTACATCAACATGCCATAACACAGTACCTAATACACATATAACGTACAACTGACAATAAAAGGAGACAACAATGAAAAAAAACCAGGAGATATAATATAATACATACTAGTACTAGGTGTCTAAAGAATATGCTCTACAAAATAATTCAGTTTTCAGCCGCTTTCTAAAAGTAAGTGCATCGTCACT
>JAUEKZ010193294.1:0-12033 GCA_031471865.1 Melibe leonina | reverse complement strand
GCTTTGTAAACCAGCTCGCGCCACTGCTTCCTATCCAGTGATTTCCTTTTAGCATCTAAAAACTTATACCCTCTTCATAAACCAATCAAATCAAGGGTGATTTGAATTGTCTCAGCTATCTATGTTATTGGTGAAAAGAGGCTGTCCTTCAACTTTGAAGCTGTGTTACTCAAAACACAAGAAAATGACTTGGGCAATTGTGTTATCACCGTGACTATATGTCAAAAGCGGGGTCTGATACTAACCAAGCAGATTAAGCAAAAAACTTCAGAACGAATGTATTCTTAGACCAGAGCCTGGATTTCAGGCTTTTGGCATGTTGGTCCACTGAAATCTTATTTATCTAGAATAAGAACACATGAATCTTGAAGATTTTGATATCTCCAAAAAGCAGTTTCAGAAATAACCTTAGCATTGCAAGGGATAATAATGACAATATTCATTATGATAGTATTATTAAGTAACATAGTAACAATAATGATAATTATGGAAATTATATACATAATAATATAAATAATGATAATGATAACAGAAATAAGTAATTATAATTAAGATAAAAGCAATAGTAATAATATTAATGATAATTAATGACAATCATAATAATAATAATTATTATTTTTGTCCTTGAGCAATCCTGACCTTTTCTTCATAAAACTTCTTGCGGAGCATGGGGTCTTTTGGTGGCACTGTAGCCCGCAGGTTTCTGTACCAAGATCGCACCACATAGCCCCTCCAATGGGACTGGATTCTGGAGTAGAGATTTACAGGGGAAAACAGTAGAATAGTATGAATGAGTATGGGAGTTATCAATTATCAAAATGACATTCAACACAAAGCACTAAGTTATCAGTCTACAGTGTCAAGACCATGACAGCTATACAATAAAAAATAAAGAAGAAAATGAGGCATATTTAATTATACAATAGAAGACTGATTTTATTAATTGCTGAGAGAAGAAGAAAAAAAAATCATTATATCTATAGTTATCATTCATTTTATCAACCTGATATGATTTATTGAAATAATACAATGAAAAAGAAATTGGGGTAGAGAAATGTGTTTGCTATTTCCATAAGTTTGTTGTGAATATGTTTGTTATAACCGTACTCTAATGTTAAAAAAAAATGAATGAGTCATTGAAAGTTTGAAAAATTTGTGTTTCAATTTCATTTGTTGTTTTGTTTGAAAGGCACAGAGATAGAGCCAACAGTCCATCATCAGTGTAGAATAAAAATTTCATTCCTACTTGGTAGCACTCTTATGTCTGTGGACACGAGCACCTTCGTGTATGACCCGTGTCTGGTACTGCTCATGACGACACATGGGGCATGTCTTACGGCCAGTGAATCGCTCAAATGCTTGCAGACATGCCTGTCACATGAAGAAAATACAATAACCTAAGATAACCTAAGATAAGATAAGATAATATTTACTTTAATAATCATGATCATGGAAAATATTGTTTCTAAAACATCTCATCTTCATTATATTAAACGAAAATTACTTATTATATATTATCCAAAAAAATCTATAGAAATAAGAATGGAAAAATATATGTTATTATACATAAGATCTATATCATATGAGGAGGCTGATGGTCAAGACAGAGGTAGGTATCAAAAACATTTGTTGTAGGATAAATATAAACATAAAATCAGCCACAAATATAAATAATAGATTAGGAATTCAGTAAAATGAAGATGACAACCGGATGTGTATACATTATACATTGGTTCATGACCTACAAATATTTACATCTGATGATGTAGAATGCATTTATAGATAAAAAATTAATCTGTCTTTTAAATATTCATTGATAATTTCTTTCTATAAAATATAATAAAACATTCCTATTTTTTTTTCTCCTAAAAGTAAAAGGTCTCTGAAGCTGTCTTTCATTTTCAGATATCTACACAGTTTATCTTTATTTCAATCACCTTGTGGAAAACATGAGTGCAAGACAGCAGTACTTGGTCTTGAAGACCAAAGTCTTCTTTGCATATGACACAGGGTTCATCTGAATCGTCTCTTTTATTTGATTTGTGTTTTATTTGAGACCATTCATTCTCTGACAGCAGCGGCTTAGGGGCTGAGACCAGGCCAAATTTCTGAGCTGCGTACAAAACACAAGCAACATAAAAACTATGATATTTATGCTTTGCAATTTTGTATCATCATTTTCGCATGAACACTTGGTGAAATATAAAGTTTTCAATTGTTAACATCAAGTATAAGTTGAGATGTTTTTAAGTATCTAGTTTCCGTTAATAAGGACCAATAATACAAGGCGCAATGTTCGGAGTTTGTATTGATTTCCAGTTTTTAATTCCAATTCCAAAATAAAAGAAATTTGATAAGTTTTCAAATTTTATCATACCTCCATCAGCATAATCTTAGATTTAACATAAGAAATGATGACTTTGTATTGTCATCAACATTCTGCCCTTTTTTGTGAAATTTCCCCACCAGTAAATGGAAGAAGTTGAAAGAGGACCAATCAATAATAATTGATATTGTCACACCTTGTTTTACGCTATTTATGGAGAAAAAAATTAAGTTATCAGTATAACAAGAATGGCTGAACAATGAAATTATCATGTGTAGTGGAGTAGGGTGATAGTAAGAAAGGTGAAGGAAAGCATTGTCTCTGTGGCCACAGGGAGGACCTTGAGAGGCATTTTGTTTAATAAGGTAAAGGAAAATTCATCTTGAAATTCACAAAATATGTACATAACCTTAAACAAACAGAGTTATCTAAACAATCAAGCTTTCCAAGACTTTCCAATTACCAAGCGTGGGAGGAGGTGGTCTTTTGTCCAAAACATACTCCACCTCATGATCTCTCTCTTTCTGTCTCTGAGGTCCTTTTTTACCTTAAAGTAAATCAAGGAAGGAAAAGAAATTACGAAATCATTGATAGCTGTTACAAAACAATTTTATCTTGTGATGCAATGTTAGATTGCTATATAGGTATGGAGCATTTTGTCAACAGACTTGTTATATATGTGAACATATCTTGTACAATGAATGGCAAGTTTTTATTTCCTTAAACAAATATGTAACCTTTTAATCCATCTCTCCTTCAGAACACAATGACAATGAGCCTCACTTTAATTTTTTTCCTACAAGAAGTGAATAAATTTAAAGTCAGACGGTAACAGCCTACTGCTAGTAGAGAGGGAAATGGAGAGCAACCCAATTGTGTCCTTAACCCTTTCACTGCTGAGCTTATTCCTCTAACTAGACACATCAAAATCTTTAGATTTGTCTGTTCAAATACCTGATGAATAAGATTTCAGTGGACTGACATATACTAAAAGCCTGAAGCATATGTTAGTTCACTGAAATCTTATTTTTCTGGTATAAGAACACATACATTTTGAAGATTTTTCATATTCTGTTTGGCTAGCATGTTTATTATACTAAAATTGTACTTTGAAATTTAATTCAATTTGATAAATACAACAATACAATAAGGCAAACAAATAGTCTAGCTAATTGGGTCAGAATCTTATGGATAGCATTTTAAACCTAAATTAATTCAACAACAAACAAACAAAACACCTCTGTTTCCTGTATCAATCACACTTCGAATTTCTTTTTTCTGTTTAGCTCGGGTAGCGGGGCCGAGGCCAACATTTTTCGGACCGAATCGGGGACCGAGACTCAAAGATCTTGACCAATGGTCTTGTAAGGCCACAGCAGTCAGAGCAATGTTTGCTGAATCACCAAGCTGGAAGAGAAAATAAACTTATGAGGCCATGTTTCATTCTTTTCTTAAAGACATAAAAACTCTCTCTCAACCACAGCGCTGATTCAATTACCAACTAAATTGCATAAGAGGGATGGCTCTTGAAAAAGCCTGTTCAAATATCTATCATGACTCGACATTTATTATTATTTGTTTTTGTTTTTTTTTCATTTTGAGCGGTTAATAATAAAACCAAATTCTACAATCTAATATAAGAAGCAGCTCCAGTTCTTAAAAACCAGAGTAGACATGCACCTTTACATCGACTCTCTTGCCCGTCATTGTGTTGGCAAAGGTAGAAACTCAAGTCATGATTGGGTTGATATCTTAAAGATTTGCTGCTATCTTTCCTGTTTTCATCGAAATATGTTCTTTAAGTTTGATTGATCAACGAATGGTCTGATAACGAAAGTATTTGAAGCGTCCTAAACAACGGAAGTGGATTACTTATTTTACAAAAGATAAATAAACAAAACTGCCTAAGAAAAGATATGTAACAAACAAAAAAATTGATACAAAATAGATACATGCGTAATCTATTACGAAGAAAACAAAACAATACCAGTAAAAAAGTGCATTGCAATACCAAATACTAAATTTTATCTCAAACGAAAGAGATAAATACGTGTAGAAATATTTCGCATGTCTATTCTAAAATCTTTCAGAGGAACTTCTAGGAACGAAATAGTCTTTAATATCAATTATTCCCTCTTAATAAATCTTGAAATATAATTTATTTCACTGTAAAATTACTCTAAGACTTTCTTTGAAGAAAAACATATTTATCACAATAAAATAATGTTGAATAGTGGTAAAGAGAATCAACAGTTACGTAGCAGAGCCCCAACTGTTGCTAGCGTATACAGGTTGCATGCAAATTAGGGAGGTCAGCATTCTCTGAAAATGGCCGACATACAAGTTGTTCCCTCTGTGTGATTACAATTTCTTCAACTTATGGGGGGAAAGAGACAATTTATCCATGAAGGTAGGTAAGTTTTTAATTTGTTTAAATTCAAATATTTTGCTCTATTCTCATCGAGGCCATAAATGAATGTACCATGTCTATAAAGTACTGTATTTTAGAGAAAAGCACCCACAGTGACGGTAAGCGTCCCTGGAGACAGGTCACTTTATTGACTGGCACGAATGGATAGTCTAAGTCTAACCCTGAAACGCATAATATACTACTTTTTAGTTGACCGCATTTCTTCTTTGATTTGAGTGAGTAAATTCTTGCTTAATTTTTATTTTAATTCACCAATTTTTAAAGATAGCTGCAACCGTACATTTCTTCAAACATTCCACATTGTAGAGAGGAAAAAGGGAAAGAGTCTATGAAGGTACAAGATAGTAGATAATCGATGTATCATTTTGTTGTTTCTTGGCTTCAGCTCTTTTTGAAAAAAATGATTTAAAAGACTTGGCATTGGTTTTATTGTATATAGATATGATAATACTCTTTCTGTGATATTAGACTCCTGGACTTATCAATGCTGATTCTATGAAAAGGATTTAACCGAAAACAAAGAAGTTTAGGAGGCATGTTTGTCACCTCTTCTTCCAATCAACAGACTGATTTAGACTAAGATACTTGGCTGGGTTTAGGTTTCTTCCAGTGATGCCAAAAGGAGGAATTTCTCCTTTTTTATGACATTTTCTCCTCTTTACCTTTTATTTGGTTCTTTTGTTTTTCTTCTTTGTCTCTATAAATCTGGTTATTCTCCTCCTTTTTGGTCTTTTTTTTGTGTTATCATCACTTGTTTCTCTCAGTATTGTGGATAAGCCAAGGTGCTGCAGTATTAATTATCAAATTTCATTATGTGGGAAGGCAACGAATCGCTACATGTGTACAGGCAATTCTGAAGTTTTCCCTTTTACAGACTTATTTTGATGTTACTTTATTTAGACTGTGTTAAAAAAAAACATTCTCATGCCTTATGAAATATGTTTAACAATAAACGTAGGCAAACTGTCTTTATCTGTATCTGTATATGATGAAATCAATGCTAGCAAATGAACTGACCGCCAAAATGATATTTTTTCAAGATATCCCATTTTTTACTCTGGCACTAATGACCATCATGTCGATTTGAAGCATCCTGTTCTAAAATGTATCCAGAATTTTATTTTGAATCAAAATGAGAGATTAATATGGGGAAAGAAAATATTAAAACTAACTGGATCTATCATTTTGATCAAATTTTGATCTGATGATGGAAAATGTTTTTGTCAGATCTAGGCCTATGCCATGTCATAATCTTCTTCCAATTAACGGACTAATTCGGCTGGAAGGAGTATTATTGTCAGTGCGCATATCATCGTGGTCGAATACGTCTTCATTTATTCACCTCAACTTTTAAACACTTTACTTTTTGAACAAATAAATGTTTGAGGCCATCCAGGCCAATGCTGTGTAAGTCAGTGAGAGTGTTTAAAGAATAAAGGACTGTAATAGTGACACCTCTAAATAACGACAACCCCTGGATAACACCTCTTGACCTCCAGTCCCATTTTTATTATATAGTATTAGTAACCATTGAACACCCCCGAATAATGACACCCCTGGATAACAACAAAATGTTCTGGTCCTTGGTGATTATCAAGGTGTTCCACTGTGTGTGTTTATGAGAGAGTTGGAATGTGTGTGAGAGAGAGTGTGAATGTGTGTGTGTATGTGTGTGTTGGAGCTAATGGCTGACCAACCGCTGGTTTGTTTTGGTCCAGATCTCATTTTAGTGGTCATCTTGGGTCAGTGATAATTGTAACCCTTTCAATACTAAGGACACAAAAACAATCTTCAAGATTTGCCTGTTCTAAGACCAGATAAATTATATTTCAGTGAATTGACATGTGTCAAAAGCCTGATTTTCACTGCACTCAATTCAGTCAGTTCACTGAAATCTGATTTAACTGTTTTAAGAACAAGCAAGTCTTGAATATTTTGGTGTCCTTAGCAGTGAAAGGGTCCCTGGCTCCATACCTTAAAACACTCAACAGGTAGAGTGCCGGTTTCAGATCCCGTAGGTCGGTGGTTCTAACCCTGACCACATCATACTAAGGACGTTAGAATTGGGATTTTAACTGCTGTTTCGCAACCCTGACGTAATAAAACAATGCTAGAAGGTGTTGACCCGGTAGCATTGTACTGTGACTTGGTGAGAGATATATCATTGTATGAGCAATCCGTTATCTTCTCTTCTTCTTCCAATTAACTGACTGACTCGGCTGGGCCGAGTATTACTGTCGGTGCGCATTTTAAGAAAGACCCTATACGTTATTGCATTAAATTAAAAACAATAACAAAATTTACAACCTCTATAACTCTTCAAGCGTTTAAAAAAAAAAAAATTATTGATTTTAATTTGATGCAATATCTTATAGGGTCTTTCTTAAAGTTATATGATGAAGCGTATTTTTAAAGGTTATGCTGTTCATAAGCTTTGCGGTTGTAGGTAAGCTGTTCCACAACCTTATAGTGCTAGGAAAGAAGGAATGAAGATGGTTATCGATATTAGATCGAGGTAGATTAAACATCTCAAAGCCTGATTGCCTAGTTTGTTTCTGACTCAAACTCCGCTGGGTATTGGTCAATTGGGATTTCTATAAGTCTGTTCAGCCCTTTGTAAAATATTGTCTATTGTGTGACAGCATGTCAACTTGTATGCAGAGCTTCACCTTTGAGCTGACCTACTTTGTGTTAAGCAAGGGAGTTAAACGTGCAATAACAAAGTATTTTAGTGATGTTGATACTAATACTAATAATGATATTAATAACGATTGTACTAATAATAATAATAAAAATGATGATCATTATTATAATACGTAATAATAATAATGTAATAATGTAATAATGAGGTCAAATAATGCTGTTGCAATGTTTTAATCCTCAGGAAGGTTAACGTAATTAAGGAAGGGTGTTTAATGGGCAATAACAAAGCAACTTATAATAATTATGATAATAATAATGATTATTATAATGATACTAATAATAATAATAATAATAATAATAATAATAATAGGCCTAATATTAGTAATGTACTATTGAGGTCAAGTAATGTTGTTGGGGTTTTTAATCCCCAGGAAGGTTTAACGTAATTATAACGACCTTTGGGTACCTACCTACCTACCCACTGTAACACATTTACTTGCCAGTACTTACCTGCTAGATAATACTACTAACCCACCATTTACGCGTCTTTCCAATACCCACATCTACCCGCCAGCTATGATATAATACAATTTATTTAAAGGCCGCAGGAATTCACGTGCTCGTAAATTGCGTGTCTGGATTATCGTCGTGTCGCGATTCCCTTTAAACCCGACCGTAGGTAAGTCCCTCGCCTATTTGATCCAGCCTACTAATCCGCTGGTTTTGCGGCAAGGCTGGATTAAACGGTGCAGTTGAAAGCCGGTGTTGAGTTGACCAGGCGTAGAATTGGATCAAGTGGTTTATCACTGCTGCTGCTGCTGCTGGTGGTGGTGGTGGTGGTGGCGGTGGTGGCAGTGGTGGTGGTGGAGGTGGTGGAGGTGGTGATGGCGGCGGTGGTGGTGGTGGTGGCGGTGGTGGTGGTGCTGCTGCTGGTGGTGGTGGCGGTGGTGGTGCTGCTGCTGCTGGTGGCGGTGGCGGTGGTGGCGGTGGTGGTGGTGGTGGTGGTGGTGGCGGTGGCGGTGGTGGTGGTGGTGGTGGTGGTGGCGGTGGTGATGGTGGTGGTGGTGGTGGTGGTTTGGTGGTGGTGGTGGCAGTGGTGGTGTCTCTGGTCCCTGTGACGGATTGAAGGTAGAACTGACGACCTCCACCTCCCCCTCCTCCTTCTCCTTCTCCTACTACTACTTACTGACTTATTATACTACTGCTACAGTTCTTTCTCCTCACTAGGTATATTATTATATTTGTTGGTGTTGTTGTTGTTGTTGTTACTAGTGCTGTTGATTGAGCCCTGGTCGTAGGAAATTAGCCAGGTTTAGAATCACTGAGTCAAACTTGAAACAATATGCAGTTTGGGAACGAGACAAAACTAAAGAAAGCAGAAAAATTGGAGAGAGAGAAAACAAGAACAGAAATAAAAATAAGTCTCGTTTTGTCGGCTAGGCCATAGGCGCCGTAGCTGGGTCGCGGGTTTGATCTCTGCTCTGGTATGGTAAATTTTATGTTTTTATGGGGTTGTTGTTTTTTTTTCTTTCAATGTTTCTGCTTTCTTTGGTATTGTTTCGTTTCTGCACTCCATGTTATTTCAAGTTTGGCCCATTTCTTTCCAACTGTGTAATCGATGTATGCGACTGCATAATCTGGCGGGAAGCTTTCTGTTGTGGGCGTTAAAAAAATTCCTTAACCCTTTCACTGCTAACGTTGTATCTCAAACTAATAACTAGACACATCGTTCTTCTTCATTTATTGCTTGTTCTTATAATATCTACCCGATAAATCAGATTTTTTGTAAACTCACATAATATTTGCTAAAAGCCTGAAATCTGATTTATCTGATATAAGAACACGTTGATTTTAACGATTATTTATATCGGGCCACGCTGTGAAAGGGTTAATATAAGTCTTCCTATTTTAGAAGCCACATATTATGCATTTTGAGGTTGTATGGAGTCGGATTTCTGCTTTTGTTTAGGAGTATGGTGTGTGTTTCTTTACAGAGCTGAGCTCGTTAAAAAATGATCAACTCCCGATTTGATCAAGATGAATAACGGGAATCAATATGGATGAAGTGCTTTATTTATTTTCTTTCATTGTGTAGCCCGCGTACGTTTGGCAGGAAGACAGAGAAGAAGGCAAAGTGGTATACAGGAGGGCAGGCTTGGCTAGAAGGCAAGAGGGCATGCAGATTATAATATCGTCTAAGTTGCTTGTTTACTGGGTATGCAGTGCGTGTTTTTTGTATTTGTGCCAAAAGTGTGTATGTCGTATTAATATACAATCATATTTAGTTCATGGTAGTTGTATTCGGGGTAACAGTTGTTTTTTTTTTTCGTTTTTTTTTTTACTTTCACTTTCACTTTCAGTTGAAATGCCACAATTCTATTTATGGAAGTGGTTATCTAGAACAGTGGCTACTGAATTGGGTGGGTACAGAACGCTTATAGTTATAGGATGCCAAGCAGCTGCATTCACCGGCGTCCATTTAACCCTTTCACAGCGAGGTCTGATGATTCTAATCCAACTGAAATAATCAAAATCTTGAAAATGTACGTGTTCTAATACCAGATAAATCCGATAACAGTGAACTGAACATATGCCAAAAGCCTGTGAATGTCAGTTTATTGAAATCTGAATTATCTGGTATATGAACAGGAACATTTTGAAATCTTGAAGATTTTGGTGTCCTTAGCATTGGAAGGGTTAAATTAGGTTGTGACTTATCACTCTTCATAATGCATAGTTTCTTCCCCCTAAATCACATCTTTAGTTGGGTTGAGTAGAGTGTTTGAATATTTATAGACTAGTAGTATCGTATGACATTCTTCTGTATTCAGACCTCCTGAAAGCTCATCGAGCCATTTTTTGCATTCATATCATGTACGCTTGCAAAACCTCTGTGAAGTTTTGCCATCTGACAATTCAATAAAAAAAAGGTGATCCATATCTTATATGGACTGTATCCGTTGTAGGAGTCAAAATACTCAGAACATGTATTTGGACACAAAATTTTGTGATGGTGTCATTTGAAGAGGGAAACAATGTGAAAATTACTCACTTCGTGTTGGTGATTGTGACGTCAAGCGCCATGAGTTTGTCATAGACTGT
The DNA here is from genome assembly GCA_031471865.1 of Melibe leonina. Taxonomy (NCBI): domain Eukaryota; kingdom Metazoa; phylum Mollusca; class Gastropoda; order Nudibranchia; family Dendronotidae; genus Melibe; species Melibe leonina. Next base: position 1,531 of record JAUEKZ010193294.1, on the reverse strand, counting down.
ATGCGTTTGACGTCACAATGACAACATGAAAGCAAGTAGTGATCACCATTTTTCCCTCCCAAATAACTCAATCACACAATTGTGTGTGTTTGTGTTAGTACAGTGTGGTCATTGTTGTCAGAATTTCGCCTCAACGCATATTATAGTCTAGAAATATCGATTCGTTTTCCTTCCAAAAAAAAAATCAGGTGCAAGTCAATGTTTCTTGTTCCCCTTTTTATGAAAGTATCGATCGTCATGAAATATGCATCAAATCGTCTGTGTTATGTCATGTGTGCAAAATGGATGGTAGATTTATACAGAATTGTATACATTTAGTTATAAAAGACCGACTGCGTTTGACGTCAATAGGTTGATCAAGTCTCTTTCAAACTTTAACCCTTTCAATGCTAAGTTATATCTCAAACTACTAACACTAACTAGATACGTCCTAAGTCTTCTAGACTTGCCTTCTATTATACCAGATAGATAAGATTTCAGTGGAAAGGCATATTAATATTATACCAGTCCACTGAAATCTTATTTTTCTAGTATCTGCAAACTAAGGAAGCTAAGGGAAATTTTGCGAGCAGTATATTCTTGAAAACTACATAACAAAATATAAGAAATTTGGCCAGTACCCATAACCCATAACGTTGCGGTATTGTATTTTCATTTGGATCAAATTTTTCCATGAAAAAAAACCTTATTTGAAACTAATTTCATTCATTTTCTGTCTAATCGGTCCATTCCCTATGGACATCGTTTTCATCTCGGTGATGAATATGCGTTCATTCATCATTGGTACCTAGAGCTAATAATAGTACTAAATCAAGGGACCTAACCTCTACTTACTGAACTGAGGCTCGAATGTTTTAAGTTCACCGCTCTACTAACCATTTTGCCATACGCTCTATGTATACCTTCATGATAAAAGAAAAGACACAACCAATAGTATAGGTATCTTTAATTCTACTATTATAATATCTACTATATTTTTAACGGTGCTGTAACGGGCTTGCTAGTAAGAACAAATGAATCTTGAATATCTTTTATATTCTGTTTGTTCGAATCTGACCTGGCTGTGAAAATGTTAAAGCACTATGTATGAGCAAGCTTTGCCCAGCTTACAGAATGCTGTTACAAGTGTGTTGTATAAAAATAGATGCAGCGTTTGTTATAATGTGTATGAATAATGGCCGGAACGGAAATGGCTGAATGATAGATGCATGCAAAAGAAGAATGCATGGCATTACGGTGAAAAGAAACGAACCGCAAAACCGAGTCACTAGCCGGAGGGATGCTCTTGTTGTGGCGTACCAATCTATTTTGTTCGTGCAGAATGCAGCAGGGACTGTTAACAGTAGTTGTCTTCGTTGTTTTAGCTGTGCCAGTTGTCTGGTACTATCGATCGCAAGGCATTTAATTGTTTGTCAGTCAGACAATAGAGAGAGAGGGGGGGAGGGAGGGAGGGAGGGGGAGAGACAATGGGAGACAATATGGGAGGGGAGGGCAGACATCCTGACCAGAAAGAGAGAGTCGGGAGGAGGGA
>JAUEKZ010193284.1:0-12035 GCA_031471865.1 Melibe leonina | reverse complement strand
TATTTGTAAAATGTGACCCTTTCTCCAGGGCTTTTAAAGGCTTCCAGCCTATATGCTCTGTAAATATGATATGATAATGATATATGATATGATACATAAAAGGCTTTTTAGTGTTTTTATATTATATAGTGGCTGATCTGTTTCACATTAGCTGGCAGTAGGAGAGAATGGCGGTATAACGAGGTGTGAGTGTAATACATAATACAGTTTACCAGAATATAGAGTATTGCTAATCCTAGCTGGAACAGAGAGACAGAGAGATATCTGTGAAAGATAGCATCGTTGATATTACTCGTGTTGTTTTGTTCTTCATCTCATGTGGAAGAGGAAGCTAATACTTTTACATTTTTCAAACATTAGTTTGTTAAATTTTTTAACACTTTCACTGCGAAGGACACCAAAATCTTCAAGATTTGTCTGTTCTTATACCAAATAAATCAGATTTCAATGAACTGACCCGTTCACTGAAATCTGATTTATCTGGTATGAGAACATGTCCTCTTTTTAAGATTTTGTATAGTTTAGTTGGGTTAGAATCAGACCTCGCTGTGAAAGGGTTAAAACACATATTTTATTTTCCAGCTGCTCTCATTGAGCATATCCCTCTGGGATGATTTTGTTTTAGCCTTTTTCCATTTGATGATGCTCCATGTTCTTAAATTCATTCATAGTTGTATCTCTTGCTCACCTTTCTATTTCTATTCACATAGGTGTACAAGAGTTCGGTGACACACTACTTCAGCACACAGCGCGCCAGGAAAGAATTGGGTTACAGTCCCACCCTGCAGAATGACATGTCAGGCTGTGTGGCCTATTACAGGAAGCTGGGTAGGGTCAAGGGTCACCAGTCGTCCACATTGGTTTATTACCTGGTTAGTTTGGTCATCATCAGCCTCATATACACCAGCCTGGTCTATTTTATACCTAAAGTTACTACTACAACTCACATAGCAACGCATTCACCTACACAATGACTGTGTATTCATTATTACATCATATGCTATAGTTTCTATTACTTTTGTTCTTGTGCATTTGGACCAAAGTGTTTTTTGTGATGCTTAATGTTTGGTAATCAAATTATATGGATTGACATTACTTAGAAGCAGTTGGACCAAAGCGTCAAAATGTACGAAGGATAAACAAAAGTGTTGCATTTCCGACTGCACAATCTGAGGCTTCGCCCTTTCACTGCTAAGGACACAAAAAGTATTAAAGTGAAGACTGGTCTGTTCTTATACCAGATAAATCAAATTTCAGTGAACTGACATATGCCAAAAGCCTGAATTTCCGTCAGTTCACTGGAATCTGATTTTATCTGGTATAAGAACACATACAATTTGGGGATTTTGCATATTTCAGGTGGGTTAGAATCAGACCTCGCTGTGAAAGGGTTAGGGCAGGGAACAGTTACTGACACTGACACTTTACAGTCTTTCAATTACGTATGTATCAGTATCAGTCATTGTCTGATTGATTTTGGGGAGATCTTATACCTGACTGGACAGTAATAGGTTTGATGCTTTCAGTTTATTGCAGGTACTGGTATCTACAGGTTTACAATTGAAGGCTACAGGGGAAGAACGATCAGTCAGATTTTGCTATTTCAAGAGCTTTTGCCATTGATGGGTTAATAATATCCAATACTTTACCCCCTCAAAATATTATTTCTAAAAAAGATCAGGGTCCAGAGTTATTTGTAGTGTTTGATTGCTACTACAAAAGAAGAACGAGTGTTTTGAAATTTAAAAAGTTGGTTTTCTCAAAACCTGAAAAATGTGACCCTGTAGCCTTCAAATTTATGTAGATAGTAGATGTGATTTCATGCAATGTGTGAAATATTTGACAAGCACTTACTGTTGTGTCTGTTAATGTTAATTTTCTTGTGCTAAAGATATTTTTTTTGACATTCCATGAATCATTTTAGACCATGTATCCAATGAAACTGATTGTATCAGAACGGATCTTTGAACAGATGTCGTATGAAAGACAGCAAAGCACCACTAACTTCATTCTTCCCCTGGCTTCAATTGTCATTGCATAAATACGAGACCATAATCAAACAACTCTTTCTTTGCCCTTTGATTTTTAGATTATGAATATATTATTATAGTATCATGCTTCATAACATTGATCTCTCATATGATTAATTAAATTAAACAATTTATAATATTTGCATGAAAATGGGAATTAAAGTACATTTTTTTGTAAGCAACAATGAATTTCTTTCTATGTATTTTAATTGCTCTCTAGTTCATCTAAACTTGTATCTGTTGTCTTTCGTTAGTTTGTTGCCTTTTTTAACGCTCTTTAATATCATGTTTTAGGTACTTAATATCAAAACTTGAGTTAACATGCTGCCACCCTAAGATTGACAGAGGGCAGATTTGAATATCGCACCCTGTCACAATGTACTAACACCAAGCGCACAAATCCCACTGCCAATGTGCGAAGTACCTTACAAGACAGCTGCTTCAATATCATGTGTCTGGAATAATTAATGTGGACAGGATTCCAACCTACACCCTACTGGTTCTTAAGCGGTTGCTCTACCTTTAAACTGAATGCAAAGTGGTCAAATTACTCACAACTCGCAGCATTCTACTAACACACACAAAACTCTATAATGTTATCATTCAGTTAGATAATTTAACCCTTTCACTGCTAAAGACACAAATTTACCTGTTCTTATACCGGATAAATCAGATTTAAGTGAACTGACATATGTTCACTGTCAGTTCACTGAAATCTGATTTATCTGGTATAAGAACTCGTAAATTTTCAAGATATTGCATATTTCAGTTGGGTTAGAATCAGAGCTCGCTGTGAAAGGGTTAAAAAGTAAAAAGTGCAGGGGCTTGGTGAATATTTTCCCATTTACTGTCATTATTTCTATTCTAATTCAATAAAATCCTGAAAGTAAAACTTTAAATTGCAACACATACATTGAAAAATTCAGACAAGAGGAAGGTGTTGTGAGATTACAACTGTATTATAAAAAATAATCTTATAAAATCCCAAATATATTCAATGAATTAAATACTACGTATGTACAAGCCAAGCAGACATCAACCAATGCGCTGTGGTCCGTTTAAATGGCGTAGTAAGTAAAAAAGCTTCCATTTTGATAAAGAATTAATTATTTAAATAAAGACATTTACTACAACTGTATTAATCGCAAAGACATTAGAATTCTTTGATTAATCTTGAAAGGGAAAGTGTTCCATCCACTTTTTTTACCATTTTACAATCCTACCCATCCATGGGGGATCTAAGGAATCAAACTGTACATGTGATGTCCTAAAAATCTCATTACCCAGAAAAACTACATTGACACATAATCTCTACATTGTTCAGAGGGAATTATTTGTGTTTGCTGACAATGACAATAACACCAGAGGCCTTAAATATAAGTTAGAATAATAAAGATGTACAACATCCTCAGACAGCATTTCTTCAGTCAGTCTGTGCTTGATTGTTGGAATAACATCACAGTTTCTGTTGCTTCAAGAATCGCTGTCAATATCATTGCCATAATAATATGTCAAATACCTATTATAGTTGATAGTTTACCACAAAAAGACAAAATTTTATAAACATTTTTTAAAGAGATTATGATATGCCTACTTGTAAGCAAGAGTTTGTATAACTTAAAAGAGCAAACAAAGTGTGTGTCTTTTCTTGGTTGATTTCATGAACAAAGAAAAAGGGGCATTTTCAAAGTCTTGATTCCAGCTTTTTATAATGCATTACATATGTAGTTTTGATTATGAGTCTTTTCAGGACAAACTGTTTGTTTGTTTATTGAGAGTTTAAGGGCGCTTTCAACTTCTAAGATCATATAAGTGTCCAGGGGTAAGTGAGATGATATTTTATTAGTTTAAGTTGAGGAAGCAGTGTGAAGTTGTATCAAACTTGAATACATTCTTTCATGGCCTTTGCCCTTGGTGTGCTTGACCAACGAAACTGAGACTTTACTTACACTACTTACTATATATACCTGACATGGCACTAGGTTGACTATACTAACGTGTTACCTCAGGAAAACAAAAGCTCCCACTGTACATGAAAATTCAATACATTTTTTGGGTAAAGCATTTCATTAGTTCCACCCCTTGCAATGTTCATGATATCAACAACAAAATTCATATCATTTTGCAAATCCTTCACAAGATTTACAATTAAATTCATAGCATTTTGGTTACATTTGAGAAGAAAACATTTAATATATGTACAAATATATTACAGTGGAATTACTTTAAACCGAAAAATACCATAAACCGTAAATAAATCGATAAGGTGTATGAGTTTCTTCTTTGTCTTTGTACTTACATACGGTACGGTGAACTGAAATGCTTCTAAACACGGCTGACTTTAAACCGAAACAACTTGAGAGCTTCTTCCCTTTTTTTTAATCGTTCTCTATCATCTCACTTCTTTGTCTTGTCCTTGCCCTCTACCCTAGGCCTATTTCTACATATCCATAGGTCTAGCCAATCCACCCTGGGCCTGACCAACAACGGAATTCACACACACAGCGAAAAGGGATGACAGCAGCGGGAGAGTGGCACTGACACTACTGACAGGCGATGTTCTCACTCGCCCGTTGTTTGTTACCTATCATACCAGATAAATCAGATTTCATTAAACTCACATATGTCAGTTCACTGAAATCTGATTTATCTGGTATAAGAACATGTACATCTTCAAGATTTTGCATATTTCAGTTGTGTTAGAATCTGACCTGCAGTGAAAGAGTTAAGAGTCCTCGTTGGTGGTGGTGGGGGGGGGGGGAGTATGTATGTGTGTGTGTGTGTGTGCGTGCGTACGTGTATGTGTGTGTGTGTGTGCTTTTATTGTTAGGCCTTTGCATGTACACTGATTGGCTTTGCAGTAGTGGTGGATTGTACTGTGTAGAAAAATTAGCATTGACACATTGACATGCCATTTCATTTCCTCTTTTGTCTCTGAGTCAGAGTCACTGCACATCACAAATCAACAAGAATTTTATCATTCTAATTTATCTTTACTCAGCAGTCAAAGACGTCTAAATGAAAGAAATGTGCACACACATTGGAGTTTAAACTCAAAATTCTTTCTGAAGTGGACGAAAATTAAAGAAGTTAAGAAAGACGGAGATCTGTAAAAAAAAACATGGTATCCTGTACTCAACTCTATTTACAATTTTGAAGGGCAGGAGGAAGCTACAGGAAGGCTCACGAAGAAACAACGTTTGGTCCAACTACCAAGAACATGAAAACATGTCAGGGCAATGAATGTGCCATTGTCAAGACCTATTAAATTTGCAAATTCTCGACATAGTGCTGCCCTTGAAAAATATCCCTCTAAACCAAAATACCTTTTAACCGAAATGGTTTTGAAGGTCCCCAAAAGTTTGGTTTAAAGTAATTCCACTGTAAAGCTGGACATGGTTATCCATCACATGTAGGTACTGGAGAGAAGCTGCCTTAGATATATAATAATTCAACAAATTTCAAAGCATATTTATAAACACGAAAATGAAAGACATAAAATTTTATGGACTCAGACCACATTTATGACCATGTATTGTTATGAAAATAAGAATGATAAGATGTTCAATCTGTCAAGTCAAACTGAGGTGGGGATGGACTAAACTATTGACATGAAACAATAATCAACAACAAATACTTAATTGCAATCATTGATCACCGCCCAGAATTGGAAATCACTTATTTTGTTTTATAAACACATATATCATAATTTTCAATTTATACATCACCATACTGATTCAAAACAATACTTCTGAAAATATCTTTGGTTTCATTCAAAAAGTAATTTTTCAATAATTCGATAGAAATTAAAATAATGTAAAAACCCAAAACTGGCATGATGACAATCTTAATGGTCACAAAGTTTAACTTTACCATTATAATTTATAAACTGAACTTCGATAGGTATCCTCAATAATCTGGCAACGTTGTTCAGTTTCAACTCAATTTTCTCAAAAGTATATATATATATTTCTGTACAATACATGTTTTTTTACAAGAGTCAAATATTTGATGCCATCAATTAAGATTAAAATAATTCACGTTGAAAACATCCTATGACCAGTGAAAGATATGTCTTCCAATTAGCATTATTAGACGGAAATAAATATCACAGCTATCATCATACAACTAATAGATCAAAGTTTTTTTTGTTCCTTTCAGTCTTTTAACTGTTGTCATAGTCATATAATATATCATCATTTAACAATATATCTTGAGAATCAACCAACATAATTTGCATATAAGGAAGGGATGTAACTGTAATTTTGTCTCACAAACTTGAGTCATTTAGACAGTGACCACAGCTTCCTAAGCTTGGTTACTGCCCAACATCCAATGACATCTCATTAGCTAGCCAGTCACAACAAATCCTGAAAAAAAAAAATTGTATTTCTTTTAATGAAAGAACAGACCAATCCCTTCTTCAGTAATTGGTAAACGCTACCTACTTAATCTAATGACTCAAAATCTTCTCATCTAGAATTGAAACTAGACTGATGAAACATCATTTCCAATGTAAATGTAAGTTTCTGTTTGTGAGAAATCAAATCAATATTGAGTTCTGATTCTCATCTGAGTGCATATCATACATCTGCAAATAGGAACCCTCTGAAGAGTTTGGTATATTTTAGACCAATATCCATTATCAAGAATAAAAAAGGGGCTTGGTCAGGATTAATACCATTAACATTAGCACACATTCAAACATCCTTACTTAGCCTATACCACTTAGCCTATACCACTAAACGTAGGAAAAACATTAAATTGGCAACACAACAAGTTTGTGTGTGCACAAAACCATGCGAACAGGATTTGTTTGTTAATAAGGAAAGTGAAAGGACTTACTGCCTGTGGGGCCGCAGGCAATGCATTTAACCACAGTATGACTTTAAGGGCAAATGGAGCAAAGTATTAAGTGAGCATTTGAGAGGGAAAAAAGTGAATATTTAATAATAATAATAAATATCATTTATATAGCGCCCTACCCCATGGTTCATAGGCACTAGGCACTTGACAATACAAGAAATGAATAGACTTACAATGTCGATGAATAGTCAAAAATTGGAAAAGCTTACACACACAGTCGCATATCCACACCCACACGCGCAAACAGGCAAATAAGAAACAAAGACAAAAAAAGAGGTGCTTTGTCTGGGTGTATTTAGTATAAGAGCAAAACAATTTTAGGTTGCTATGATGAGGAGTAATAACACTGCAAGTTTTGAATTTTTTTGGTGGATTGCCGTATGACGAGGTTTGGTATTTTTCTATCAATTTATTCCACAGTCAAAAGTTTATATTGTTGAAAATCATAGTAAAAATGTCAGCAATTTAAAAAAGTTTGCCTATGCTGAAAGTGAAATCTTGTATTCTTTCATTAAATGACAACACATATTCATATAGGTTTCTGCTTTTATTCCTAATCTTTTTTAGAAAATAAAAACATATGATCAGTATCAGCTTAGCTGAAAAAAGCTATACAAGGTTATTGACTTTACTCACCCCAACACAGTCCAAATTAACAAGATTGTCTGAGAGAGAGAAAATATTTTGGTCAAACAAAAACATATTCACTCATTTTTTTCTTTAGTATTTAGATTTAACATGCTCTGGAGTCCAGCCATTTTCAACCGATTTCAACAAAAACTGTTTGAGCTACATTTGAGTCCAACTTGCAGATGCTGCTGGATATGTGTTAGTGTTAGCTATGGGGGTTTCCACAGGTGCTGCGGGAGTGATATTCAAAATGCTCTACTTCACTTATTTTCCTACAGGAGCTACATGAACCAACAATTCATGGTAGCTCTATCCTTTCTCCAACGCATAACTTGTTTTGTTTGTGCCATTTCGGAGGTACATAGTTATTTTTAGACTGTTTTTTTCTGTGAGGCTTGTTGTAGTTTTGATTTCCAGTTTACTAGGAGGAATGTTTTAGGTTTTCTAAGAATTGGAACTGGAAAGCAATTCTGACGATATGGAAGTGATTTATAGAAACTCTATGTATTCTTTAATTAAGGACAATGATTTTTAACGACGGAAAACCAATACTGCTAGCAAAGGACATGTAGTCATTCATCGCAGTTCAGTTTTCATGAAAAGAAATATGCAGAGAACAAACTTTTAATGATTTCTTCCATTTTTTTTTAAACTCTACAAGCAAGATACACCAATATATATTATTTTTAACTTTGACTGAATTTTCAGGCATCTGAAACTTAAAGTGTGACATTTGTATAATTATCACTATCTCTAGTAATCTAGAAGCCAAAAATTTGAGAGTGTAGTTAATTTTTCACCCATTCAGAATGATGGATTAAGTATCACAAATATGTATATACAAATGTACAATGTATAATTGTCAAAACTTGATTGGTCTTTGTTAATCAAAATAAAGGATTTTACAGAGTGGAAAATAAGATTTTAATTACCCTTGTTAGTATTTCCGCACATTTCACACTTGCTGTGACTGATTTTGTTTTGGAAAGTGCACACAGTGCAATTCCAAAAGTCTGGTCTTGCAGTCTGAAATGGGACTGAAATCAGAAAAAAGAAGAATAGTAATAATATCATTACACTGAGAGATCAATGAAACAATTGACCTAGAGACGGTGGAATTTGGATTAAACTTTTCACAGCAGGGTCTAAATTTGACCGAACAGAACATGTAAAATCTTCTGAATTTTTACTAGTTCTTATACCAGATATATCAGATTTCAGTAAACTGACATATAACAAAAGCCTGAATTTCAGCTTTTAGCATATGTCGTCATTTCATTGAAATCTGATTTATCTGGTATCAAAATAGACAAATTTTGAAGATGATGATGTCTAGTTGGTAGTTTGAGAAAAAGCCTTAGCTGTGAAAGAATTGAGGTAAACTTTTGCAGAGTAGCGAACGATATAGATACACTGAGCAATAATATCTCAGACAAATTCTTCATTGCTTCAGACATGACAAACACACAAATGTGTAGTTATAACAAGATGGTGCCAGTCTCCACACAGAAAATGAAACAATGAAATGTTTACATAATTCTTACCAAGACAGAGTCATTTCCCAGAAATACAATCAATTTTGTCTCCTCATTCACTATATCCAGCCCTCTAGATATGTATCTTGACAAGTTTTGTGGGTATTTGAAAATTGAAAATGGCCACTTTAATTTGGGACATACTAGTAAAAAAAAATCAAATGAAAGGTTTTGAATATATCCTCTCTCCCATTTTATGATCTTGAATATAACTCTCCTCCTCCTTTCTACAAAGGAGTCAAAAACCAAAGACTGCAAATAACATTAAATTCTTTATCCTCACAGGACAATACAAATTAAAAAACACAACTATTTTCCATTATCAGTCACTGGATGAGGATGCTTACGATATTGAGTATTGATCGTGGCTGTACAATGATTTCCTCTGGCTGCATCCGCTGGATAGAACACTCCATTCTCCACTTGACTGACAGCAGAGCTGGAAGAAACATCCATGGATGGGTAGATGGATGCTCTCCTCTGTTCCACTTCAAGCTAGATGTTGATAAATTTTAAAAAATATACTACAATTGGCTGCAATAAATTTTTGATAAACCTTTTTACTGAATAAGAAAAAACGGTCTAAAGAGGAATAAGAAATATTTGACATGAAGTATCTGCATAAATTTCATTCAACAGGGTAATAAGGGCATTTTACTTCCAACTTGCTCAAAGATGATAGATTCATACAGAAAATATTATTTTCATTTTCATCATGAGGTCTGTATCAGAGCAGTAGTGTTGCTGTGAGTCGTCATTATGGGTTGGTCTACAAAGTCAATTAGCCTCGGCTTCTGAATTGTCTCAAGTTTGAGAAATCTTTAGCACTTAAAAGCAGCACATTGGCTAGTCACATGATATAGCTTAGAGTAATTTAGTTTTGGAGGCGCGGTGGCCTAACTGGTAGCGAGCAGCACAGAACCCGGGGGCTCCAGGTTCGATTCCAACCAGGGGCACTTCTGTTTTTCCTTGGGCAAGGAAATTTGCTCCAATTGCCTTGCCCCACCTAGGTGTAAAATGGGTACCAATCCACAATTTGGGTTGGGGAAAGTAATCTGCGATAGACCAGCGCCCTATCCAGAGGGTGGCAACCATTGCTATTTGTCCGCTTCACGTTACAAAAACCGGGATAAGCTCCGGGTCCATGGGCCATAAGGCTCTAAAGGACTTACAATTTAGTTTTCTTTCATTTCAAATCATAGACCTTGAGAAAATATCTTACTTTGAGTTTCAAGTCATCTATTTGGAACTGAAAGTCTGCAATATTTTTGGACTTTCTCCTCAGGTCCTCATCACGAGATTTCAGCTGCAACAAATGAACAAAATCTGATAAAACATAAAAGCCCAAAATGAACTACATCAACAAAGTTAGTGGTGCTTTACTGTCTTTTCATACGACATCTGTTTAAAGATTCGTTCTCATACAATCAGTTCCATTGGATACGTGGTCTAAAATGATTCATGGAATGTCAAAAATAATATCTTTAGCACAAGAAAATTAACATAAACAGACACTACAGTAGGTGCTGGTTAAATAATTCCCACATTGCATGAAATCACATCTACATAAATTTGAAGGCTACAAGGGAAGAATGATCAGGGTCACACTTTCCTGATCTTGAGAAAACCAACTTTTAAAATTTCAAAATACTCGCTCTTCCAACGTAGTAGCTTTTAAACACTACAAATGACTCTGGACCCTGATACTGATAGTTTTTACAAATAATATTTGGAGGGGGAAAAATATTGGATATGATTAACCCATTAAGGGCAAAAGCTCTTAAAATGGAAAAAAAAAAAAAAAAGACGATTCATTCTTCCCCTGCAGCCGTCATTTTTCTGAAATGTAGAAACAACAACTTACCAGTGTATGAGCTTTCTTCAATTTGGTTTCCAAACTTTGACTTGTTTCTCTCTCTTTCTGTAACAACTTGTCAAAAGAGAGCTTCTCTTCGTGCTCTTTATTGAAATCTTCCATGAAGACCGAAACCTGAGATGCCAAAACAAAAAAATCATAATCGTAATAATAAAAAAGAAAATATTAAACGGAAAAAATAGCCACACAAGAAAGAATTTCTGGTTACAGACAACACTGTTGACAGACATATCGCTTCAGGAAGTTCTTAATCGATCAGTTATTGCCACTCTTCTCATTTGATAGTTCAGTTAATGAAAAATCTTTTCAATAGTTTTTCAAACATTAACTTAGCTTATCAATACAGTAAGATGAAGAAATGGAAAAAATAGGACCAAGACCTTCCACAGGCAGGCCTTAGTTTTAAAAGGGCTGAATTAATTTTTTATGACCGTTTATTTGAAGATAGACTTATTTGAGCAAACTACTTAAATATTCCTTTAGATTTTCCCAAACACTGCCATTTCCCATGTATTCAAAGACTCTTAGGCATTGATCCAAACCCTGGACATCCAAACTATATTAAAGCTGTGAGACCATGACATTAGCTAGGAACTAAAGGATATTTTGAACTTCAAAAATTTAACATTCAAATCTATGTACATAGTTTTGTATACAAACGGATGACAAAATAAGAAAAAGGACGCAAAAAATATTCAAAGAAGTTATAAACATGAAAGATCAAATAGAGGAGGTACTACCGTAGTTATAATTATGCAATGACAGAAATTTCATACTTGTCGTTTCAAAACTGTCAATTCTGTCTCCAACTCAGAGTTGCCTTTAACACTTTCAGGATGCCTTCCTTTGTCCTGGAAAAGAATGAACAATCAGCAACGTTTCATTGACTTTTTACTCTATAGGAGCAGAGAAAAGTTCAATTCTGTTCTAAGCTGTTTACCAAAAAAACTAATGAAAATATGTACAGCTTATATTAGCTACCAGAAGAAACAAACTGAGAAAGGTAGACTAGTTTAAACATTCTTATCATATCATATCATATCATATTTACAGAGCATATAGGCTGGAAGCCTTTAAAAGCCCTGGAGAAAGGGTCAC
>JAUEKZ010193273.1:0-12039 GCA_031471865.1 Melibe leonina | reverse complement strand
CTCTCTCTCTCTCTCTCTCTCTCTCTCTCTCTCTCTCTCTCTCTCTCTCTCTCTCTCTCTCTCTCTCTCTCTTTCTGCTCTTTAATTTAACAGTTACATATTTTATCATACCGTAGTTAATGTGTTCATGGATCACACAACTAAGCAGAGGAATGATGAAAGGAGAAGCTGCATTTCTTAAAAATTCTCATTGTTATTTTATTTCTGAGTAAAATTTAACGGCCTTTTTTCTTTCTTCAGACAATTATTGCCCTTCACTTCTGATGAACTTGTTCAAAAAGAAGGTGTACAAAAAGACATTGAATTTTTACAAGCAAAAGAAAAGGAGAGAATTGAAACTGAGGGCAAAAAAATGACCAAAGATGCAATGCAGGTTGTCAGCTGCTTTCAGCTATAAATTGTTTTGAATTATTTTAGAAATATTTGTACTAAATAGTCGACTATTCCTCATCATACATGACTAAGTCTTAAACTGATAAACTTTGTTCAGAGATAAGTTGTATGTTGGGAGTAGATTATCTTCTGATGAATGATTTGAAAAACTTAGCAATCACTAGCTTTAAATGAAATGAAAAAAGCTGATAATCATTAGCAGGAAAGAAGAGAAGATTCTTGCACAGCTAGCCAAAAAACCTGTAAATAATGATGAAACCCTACTATCATATAAAGATTATTAAGATTTATAACGTTCTTTGATCGATGCTTTGATGTTAATTGTTTACAGGAAGAGTGTGAGCTGGTTCAAAGAAAGTTTATGCGGTACATAATATCCTACGTGAGCTCCCAGGACACAGTTATGTCCCCTCGTCTTATTGTCTTTGACTTTGAGAAACCAGGTAGGATAAGTTGTCATCAATTTCTTTTTACTTAATTTTCATTTCTATCATAAAACATCCTGCCTGCATTTGGTTACATTTTTTTTTTATACATGAAATGTCACAAACTATTTTAGTTTCAAAACATCATCCTCTAATCTGAGGACTATAATTAAGAGTTGACCTTCATGATAATGATACCCTAATTTTTTAAAAAGCCTGTCGTAGCATTTAGAAATGAGGATGGAAATATAATTGGTACCTATTTTTACGACATGTGAAAATCTCAATCCAGTGTGACACCCTAAAATACAAGAGCAGGTTGAAAGCATTTTATTTTTATAACTCTTTCAATTTTTGGGCTATGTCATTGGAATCTGACTGTAAGAAACAATTCCCATGGCCAAATGTGCATCACACAATCTTGAGATGTTTATCCAGTGTAATAAACACACAAAACATTATTGCTCGTTTAAAGGTCAATGTTAAATTATATAATTGTATATTTTGTTGAAAAGAGTTGCTGTAAAATTCATTTGTATACCCTTTGAGATAGGCTTAAAAAACCGATATGATGCTTATGCCATGCTGTAATTTTTTGTGGTATAATTCATTTGATGTATCTGGTATATTGACTGAGCTACTCTGCTTTTAATGGATGCAGGTTTGTTTTTTGTCAATGGCTACTTTATGCTCTCAGAAGTTTTTTAAACTAGATAATCTACTCTCATGTCAACAGCATCTGGTACCCAAGATGGTGTTCTTGACTCAGTGGATGGCCCAGTGAGGAGGTCTGTTGTCCGCCCCACCATCAGACCTAAAACTGCCAGTCGGTCTTCAAGAAGTGTCATGATGCCCGTAAGGGTTCTTCTTCTCTTCTTCTTAAATTAACTGACTAACTCGGCTTGGCCAAGTATTACTGTCTGTGTGAATAATAAAAAAATAATGCCTTTCTATAACCAAACCACAGATCATTTTTTCTTCTCCTTTTTAACTTTTTTTTTTGTTGTCTATTCTTACAAATAATTCAGATTTCTCTCTTTCTGTCTTGATTCTCCTTCCTTTTCTGTTTCTCAAATCATTCTTTTTATCCCTGTCTTCCTATTTATTCCATTTCTCTTTCTCCCCCCCTTAAAACCCTTATTTAATGAGTTTTCATTGTAAGAGTTATGATTTGCATTTGTTGAAGCATTGTAGGTTGGCTTTTTTGTTGTTTGAATGGTGTTTAAGCAAAGTTGTGTAATTGCACATGTTTCTTGTTGACAACTACAAGTGCTAAAAAGAATTGAAATGACAATTACTGTCGATTCAAGTGCTGAAGGTCAAGAGATTGAGAGAAATTTGAGTAACCAGGACAGAGCAGGAAATTGAGAATGTAAATTGACTTTCCACTAAGCTTTTTGTAAATTGTCTCTCCAGGTTACAGGAGAGGATGACTCTGAGCAATGGGAGACAGAAGGAATGTGCATTAAAATCCTATGTGAAAATGAAGGGGTAAGTATTTTATAAAACTCCCACACAGATGCTTATGATGACTTTTAAGCACCTTCTAAACATCTTCTATGAATGTTTTTTTTAAATAGTTTTCTTGTTTATCATTTAATTTGTTGAGGAATTCATTTTCATCATTCTTTTACTTTTCTTTTATAACTGCTTGGTTGGTCTTTTCCATGTCATACTTTGAGATGTTTGAAATTCTTTTGGAATTGTGTTAGAGTCAATATATCTGGGACATAATTATTTGAAATGCTTTTCATATTCAATATCAAACAGGGCTGGCATGTTTGTGACACAACTTTTCCTATAAAGATGTCAGACGCTTCAAAAGATTTGATCCGTGGATGCTCTGGCTACTTAGCTCGCATGTATGCCATTCTCCAGAAGAGTTCTGTGACGTTGAACTGTTTTGAGGGCGCAAAGGGGAAAAAGTTTCTCGCTTGGGTTGAAGAGGTACTCCCTTCCATTCAAACTTATTCAACTTATTTCAAGAGAATTATGCATATTCCCAGATTACGATTACAAAAGCTCTGAATTGGTATAGGAAATTTTATTGATCTTGGGGTTAATATCATCACATTTTTTATTCAAATAAGACAAAACAAAAAAGAGAAAATGTCTTGACAGTATTTAGACGTAGAATTCTTAACCACTTCAAAAGATTCCTTTAAAGCAAACTAGTTTCAATTTGCGTTATACTACTAGAAATTGTATTCTATTAATTATTAATGATTTTAATATCCAAGGCAATTCTAAATTTATTTTTGTATAAGTTGTTTTATAAAAGATGTTAATGCCATGCTTTTCCCAGTGTGCTGTGAGTGATGTGAACTTTGTGGAAGCCTACACAACTGTAAGGAGTCAATTAGTTGATGATGACAGTGCTCAGAACTTCTTAGGACAGCTCAGCAGGTTTGTGAAAAATGTGCATTTGAAATAGGACAACTAAGGCTTATCTCAAGTCAAACATTTACAATTCTGATTCATCCAAGTGATTAATTGATCACTATGTATTGAAGCAGCAGACCCTTGGGTGAAAAAACTATTACCTATTAATCTATGTACTGATAAAAACAGTTGAAAATGCTCCTGTCAGTCTTCATTTATCCCTTTTTTCTGCCCTAAAAGTTCATAAAAGATACATTTATCAGTAGCTCATATGAGAAGAAATCCACTGATAGGAATTAATGAATGATTCAATTAAAACATTTTTCATGCTTCAATTTTTGACAGATATCATCTTCCAACGGGTAAAATTTACTGGCTTTGTAAGGAGCATTCTAAAGGTCCCAGAATTTTGCATCTCAGCACAGAGACTGTGTCAAACAAGGAAGGCATGAAAATGCTGGAGGAAGAGGATGTCAAAATGAGAGAATTCATGGAGAACAAATGGAGAGAGAAAAAAGAGATTAAGAGTTTTTCAAGTCTCAAAAAAATTCGTCTACCAGAAGGTATGTTCCATGGATGTCTTTTTTTGTTTTTGTGCATAGTTTGTAATCTTACTCATATAGTAATACAAGTTTTGATTTAATGAGTATGAATTAAATTTCACTCAAAACAAGTTTGTCATTACTTTGTTTGATGCAAGGGTAAAAATACCTGCTTGCTGTTGTCTTAATCCAAAGTTTCCCTCCTGGCTCTGTGATTTGTAAGGTATTGCTGCAGAGATGTATCCTATTCCTATTGCTTTATTTGTAACTTTTTAGTGGGCCCTGACACTTCAAGATATGATATTAACCCTTTCAATGCAAAGGTCATTTCTCAATCTGCTAATTAGATATCAAAATCTTTAAAATTTGACTGTTCAGGCTTTCGGCATATGTCAGTCAGCTGAAATCTTACTTATCCGGTATGATAACATGTCATTTTTCAAGATTTTGTTTGGTTAGAATTTGACCCAGCAGTGAAAGGATTAATGGGAGGAAAAAAAACATAGATAATTTTTAAATTATGAATTTAGTTGGTCTCAAAGCATTTAATAAATCTGGCTCCTTCCTTTCAGTTGACCTCAAAAAGGTAGCATCAAGCTTTTCAAAGAAAAAAAATTCAAAAGAGGAAGAATTGGCTGAACAACCTCTAGCCAAGAACGCACCCCAGGATGAACAGCCAAAATCTGCCACAACAACTGAGGATCAGCCAAAATCTGCCACAACCACTGAGGATCAGCCTGAAGGTCATGCTCCACTGGCAAGTCGAAGACCTTCCATCTCTCAAGTCCCCACCAGACAGAACTCAATTCTTCAAGCCTCTGGTAGACAGAACTCAAGTGCTCAACTTCCAACCAAACAGAGTTCAAATGTACAGGCATCGAGTTCAGAAACCCCAGGCCCCAGCAGCCGTACTCCAATATCGTCATCACGACCATCCACGAAACAATCTAGGACCACTTCAGCAAAGTCTAATGCCTCAGGCCCAAATCAAAGTAAAACTTGTATTTTACAGTAGCATGAAGCAAAGCCCTTGAATTATGCAACAGTTGAAAGAAATTACATGTCATATAAGTTGCCTCTTTTGCTTAGTAACTTTTGCATGAGATCTTTTTAAAACTTATTTGTCTTCACTATTATAATCTATGATTATGTAAACAACAACTACTGAATGCTGCATGGAGGCAGACTTTACTCTCACTATGGATTCTTAGGATGATATATCGTAAAAAATTATAGCTCTCTCATTCATTAACTTAAAATGTTGTTTTTCTTTTTTCTTCTACCTATGTACCTACATAGCCAACTGTTTTTCCATTGCCTATGGAAGTTAAAGTTAAAGACATGACTATATTATCTAATATTCTTTATTGTTTTTTCTTATCACAAAAACTTACATATCTATCACATTGGGTTTTCTATTTATTAATGTTAACAATTAAAAACCCTACTATACTTTTTACTTGTAATCACGCTAAAGGTAAAGTTTGTAACATAGTGACAGCTTGCTTTTTGGCAAAGCATCAGGGTTTTTTTTCAATTTTCATTTGTATGAAAGCAATTACTTATCTTTTTTTTTTTAATTTTCCCATCTCTAACCACTGTTTATTACTATGATGAATATCTATATTATTTTCTGTTATTGGTTTTTAAATCTATTTTTCTTTTTTACTGTTTTTCCACTGGCAGGAGTGGTAAAAGTTGCCCATTATTGCTGTGATTTCTGAACTGATGTGTTTTGAGGTTGTTATTCTTTTTTATTTTGAGGGATTTTTTTCTATATTTTTAATCAAAGATCTATAGAATCACTGTATTTCAAAAATGATTAGTATAAAATGCATAAATATACTGCATCTCAGAGAATTCAAAGTACATTTTCCATTTATTCAGCACTATCTTATTTTTTACATATTCAAAACCATTTATTCTGACATTATCTAACCAGATTCTTATAACATAATATAAATTCTCTTTTGAGACTCATTGTAAAGTCGTTCCATATTTGATAAGGATATACTTGATGAAAACAATTGTTTTTATATATTACACCCGCTATAATTATGTGTCTCTAAAATTGCGTAACTTTTTGGTTTCATAACCCAATAATGATTTTATCTCTATTAATTATTTCTACATTTGCTCAGTCATTATGGTATTTTTTATATTGTGATTATCATATTTACATGTGATATTAATTCTTTTCTACTTTTTAAATAATCATTTTCATAATTACCTGTGATATCAAATTTTCTATGCTTTAATTGTTATGGTCACAACATATATACAAACTTGCTCATTTAATGGTTTCTTGTGAACACAATGTAATTTCTATCTTTTAGATTAAAAATGTTCATCTTATCATATCCTATACACCATTATACTTATTTGTAGAAATGATCACTGTATAAATAAAACATTTTTGTTTAGTCATTATTTCCAATGATATATGAGGTTGAAATCTTTGAGGTATCCGTAATTTGATTATTAGTAATCTTATAAGGATGAACTTACAGAGGGTTGAATCAATTATTTTTTATTTTTTAATAGCAGGTTTTAAACTATAAATTGAATAAATTTGTATTTATGTGGTTGTTCAGAAGAACTGTGTGAGTAGATTTTCTAGGAGTTTATCATGATATAAACCAAGATACATGTAATTTATACAAATTGCTTTCCCTCAACTTTGGATACCTCTTGTTGTGGATTTTTTCCATTGTCAAGTCAAGAGACTTTGTTTTTACATGACAACGAAGTTACTGCTTTTTGCATTTTGTCTTAAAGTGGAAAACTGTTGTGATGTAGGATCTATGTTTAACATGCTGCAACTGTGCCATTGATTTTGAAGTAATTTTCTCCACACAAGTTATTACTTTCATTTATAACGATTATGCAACTGATATGCACATAGTGAATATTCTATTTTTATTTTTATTTGCTTTCACTAACATGTATTCCATTGAATTTCTTGTGATACATGTATAGGTATATATTATTAAATATTAAAAGATTTCATTTGTATTGTGAAGAAATGCTCAATCCATCATAGTTTTTTTTTGCTTTTACACATATTTTTTAATCTGTTATTGAAGTGCTGTTTGTTATCATGTTGATATTTTCTATTTACCTCATTATTGTATTGATATTGCAAGTGTCATCATAATGGTTGTTATATTTCTTTTAATTATATACCTGATGGTTAGAAAACCAATTGAATTATTGCAAAATAGAACTGCAAACTTAAACAATTTATGTATTGATTACTTAAACATGTCCTATTATGACCCTTGCAGTTGAAAGTACCCTAAAATCTCATCAAGCAATCAAGATAAAACATGCTGCATGTTTTTCATTGTGGCCCTCAATGGGAAAGCAAAAGGTGCTGTATTGAAATATGATCACGGTTTTACACATAGATGACTGATGATAAAGTGATGTATGAACAAACAGATATGTGGATAAACAGAGAGCTATACTCATGACATGTTTTACCGAAAAATGGAGCTCCATTTCTAGATAATGTTATACGACAAGAGTATGTTATACTACAATGAACTTCATTCTAGACATACACAAAAACTGCTGAAAGCTTATGTTTTGAAATTTGTTAAAATTTCCAATATTCATACAAAATTGCTCATAAAAAATCTGGTGGGTTTATTTTTCATGTTTTTTGTTTTTTGTTTTTTCTTTTTCTGCTGCAATATGCCTCATTTGCTCATCTTATGTATTTTGAACTTTAAATTTTATTATCCATCAATCACCTACATATTTCATTTAATTATTGTATTTCAATTCTGAAATCTTGTTCTTGCAAAATTGTGATATCAGCTATAAATATATTAAAACGGTGACCTAATGCCTTTTACTCATAAATTCCTGAAAAAGATCTGCAATTGAAGAAAGATTTTTCTCTGATGAATTTTTAAATTTGTGTGCATTGATTATCTGTGAATATCAACATTTGATTTTGAAGTATAAATACTTCCTGTAGGATGTGTCAATAAAATAAGAATAAGAAACTGTTTTTCAAATTATTAAAAAGCAGAAATAAAAAAGAAATAAATCATGAGAAATGCCCCCTTTATTTTTAAGTTTTCTTTTGAAAGCAGATATTTTTATTGTTGATAATTTATTTGTGAGACGTAATGTCTCTGATAGGTTCTTAGCAGTCTGCTATTTTGGCTGATCACAGGATGACTTTCTTTTCCCTGATGTGCTAGTCTCATCTAGTTGATATTGTTGCCTGAAACAAGAAATAAAAAGGGCAAAAAAACATTTAAGGATTGAAAAGAAAACTGTCTTTTTTTTCAAAGATTGAAAACTATCTGTCATATTGAAGAGATGATTGTTGTCACTATCTATAAGATATGACATTGTTGACCTTCAGTTTTTATCCCTCCAGCTTTTTGTGAACATTGAATGCTATATGATATTTGTAAGTGCAATGATGGCTGTCTTTTGATCTCATTTTTACATATTTATTTTGTTGTCTCTTTTATAATGGGAATTTTTAAGTTCTCTCTTACATGACAGTGCTATACCCTTTGGAAAAACACTTTGCCTCACTTAACCCTATTCATATGTCAGGGGTCTTTTAGGGAACTTGTAGTTTGAATTTTAGGTATTCCTCAAACATTCCTTTCTCAGAATATAAATAGAAAATAGAAAAATGTCCAAGTCTAGTTTCTATCTTTCCCTTTTAAGATTTTCAAAATCATCACTTGCATGAAAAGTTTGCTTTCATATTTGTATCAACTTAAATTATTGAATTTCTCAATATCCTCTATTTGCAGCTGAATAACTTGCAACATTCCTATTGGAACACTTTCTATGTCCATATTTTTCTTCACTAGAATCAGAGTTTTAAGAAAATGGAATAAAATGGAAAAAAACTATGATTTAAAAAAAAAAGAAAATTCATCATGCATATTATATTTATCTCTATTTCTAGTTTGAAGAGAGAGAAAGAAAGAGAGAGAGGTTGTTGTGCGCCTCTGGTGGACGCTACTTCTGTTTCTTCTCTTTTGGCTTTATCTATCATCTTACTTTATCCAGTACTCTCTTCAGTGCTTCCTAAACAAGCACACACACACACACACACACACACACACACACACACACACACACACACACACACACACACACACACACACACAGCTGTTTTGTATCTGTTAGCTCAGACTTGGTCCTGTCATCCTGACAAACTCATGGTCATCCCCCATGTTTTGCACTGGGTATCTAACTATAGGGTCACTTGCTATCTATAAGGAATGAAAACTTTTGCACGCAAAGAGTGGTAGAATATTCTGGGTCTTCCAAGACCATTGTGCATGATGGGTGTGGTAGCTATTATTTGTTTGTGTCCTGTTAGGCGATTTTTTGCTCTGTAAATCATATTTCTGTCACCCTTTTTTAAATATGTTTTTTTCACCTTTCCATTTCTCTGTGAAACATCCCTGGCAGGTTTAAAATTTGACTATTTTTTTAACTAGCCCATCATCTTACTTACCCCTGGGCGCTTATATGACCACAGCAGTTTCAAGCGCCCTGAAACTCTTGTTAAACAAGCAAATTCCTCCAAATACTCGATTTTTTTACCCATTAAACAGGTGTAACTTTCAGACACTGCGGCAAGTGTGCCATACACACGAACACACAAATGCAACCATCAACTACTCGTCAATACACAGGAAATGAACACATAAAACCCTCTTATAACATACCCATACACATAAATACACACGTGTGCATGTGTGTGTTCGTGTGCGTGCGCGTGTGTTTATAAGGGTTGGGTCTATAGTCTGTACTTCTTGATAAGAAGACTGGGCGTGGTCTGTTCCAGGGCCCGTCACTGTGGTGTTTTTGGTTCTGTCTGCCACTTCAATCAGATAAACTTTTTCCCTAATCTGAAGTCTGACAACACTTGTTGTCTCCCCTTCTACTCCTACCGGTCTGGCTTGTTAGACCCAAACAGAGAAGTTGTTGTGTCTTTCTCCATCAATCCAAGAGTTCAAGAAACTGCGGGGATGTGGTGACTAACAGACTGGCGGGTCTGCAGAATACAGAGGCACACAGCGGTGGGCCAACAAGAAATATCTTCTTTTTTTTCTGGACGTGTAGGCATGCCCAAGAAGAGCACACTGAACAATAATGTCTACAACCAGATTCATACAATAAAAAGTTTGTTTAAGCCTTCCACTGCTAAGGTTACTCCTCAAACTATTAACTCGAGACATCAATCAATATCTTCAAGATTTGCCTATTCTTATATACAAGATAAATCAGATTTCAGTGAACAGACATATGCCCAAAGCCTGAATTTCAGTCAACTGAAATCTAATTTATCTAGTAAAAATAGTCTACGAAGACGTAAATCTTGAAAATTTTGAATATTCTGTTTGGTTAGAATCGGATCTCGCTGTGAAAGGGTTAATTTTGAATCGTATCTTGACCAGGCCTACAAGTCATCTACCCCAAAAATGTAATAGGCCTTAATCAGGATGAGGCAGCCGAGACACGCAGCGCTCAAGATTCCTCTCGTTATTTTCCATGTGAATGTCGAGTTTTAAGATTCTGTCAACTGTTACAGTCATACCAAAGTCAGATACCAACAACATGTGGTAAGATAGATGACAAGAAAATTTAAGAATAGACAGACTAAACTTCGATCTTGCCAGGGGCGTTGAACAGATTTGTTTGTTTGTTAACCATTTCACAGTGAGGTCTGATTCTTACCCAACTGATGCAAAATCTTGAAAATGTACGTGTTCTTATACCAGATAAATCAAATTTCAGTGCACAGACATATGCCTAAAGCCTGAACTCAGGCTTCATGTCAATTCACTAAAATCTGATTTATCTGGTATAAGAACAGGCAAATCTTGAAGATTTTTAGTGTAAACGGCATTGAAAGGGTTAAGCTTTTTAGGGCGCTCTGGGATCATATTAATATTAGCTTCAACTTCAAGATGTAAGGTTAGTGAAAAATACAGCCAGATTTTAGACCCCGCCAGGAACGTTTCACATAGAGATTATTTACAAAGGGAAAGTGCCCTATTGGAAAAATCGGATTGACAAAGAGATTATTTACTTACTTACCTACTTGGGCCTTGTAGCCCCCATGGGATAGGATTCCTAGGTCTTCCTCTTTTCCTTTTCTCCCGAGGGTTCCAGTCAATGGCCTGTTTTGTGATGCTGGGAGCTGGTCTTCTGAGGCTGTGTCCTATCCATCTCCATTTTCTCTTTTTGATATCAGCATCAATGGGGATTTGGTTTGTTCTTTCCTAAAGGTCTTTGTTACTTATTTTATCAGGCCATTTTAAAAATTATTCTGCGTCAAGAGTTAATGAAAGATTGGAACTTATTTAATGCTGTCTTTGAGATTCTCCGTGTTTCAGAGCCGTATAATAGGATGGATTTAACGTTTGAATTGAATATTCAAAGAGATGATTTACACGAAAAATAAGATCACCTCTAACAATCACAAAGCAGAGAAGTGCTCACACTAACAGATTACACGGTCACCTCCCACACCATGCATTATAGTATCGTCTAGGAAGACCTAAGATTTTCTACCGCCCTTTGTGTACAAGTGTAAGTATTCTGTTCTTTTAGATAGCCAGCAACTATTCAGTTAGGTATCACAATGTAATAAATGAGGGATGACAAGTCTGTTACCCCAATAGGCAGGGCTAAGACTGAGCAAACAGGATGCTAGACAACTGGCTGTGAACGCTTTTGAGCACTTGAGAGAGTGCTGGAAAAAAAGACGATAGGTGAAGCGAAAAAAAGAAGAAGAGACAGAAAAGCCTATCGGGATTATCTAACTACTCGCGACTGGATTTGAGAGATTGTAGAGATATGAAGGGATTGCTTGGATAGAGAGGCACAATAAATAGCATAATTGTTGTTTTATAGATATCCTTGATTGTTATTATGATTATTATTATCATTATTATTATTTTTATCATTTTTATCATTATCATTAGGCCTATGTAGCTTCATGAGGTCACGAAGAGAGTAAAGGCAACTACAATGGCAAATGAGTTGTTCGTCCTCTCTTACTACTGCCCCACCCTTTGAACGATAATAATACATCTATTTTGATCACTCTCTATTTCAATATCTGCCCATCGCTACCATTTTCCTATCCATCCATCCATCGATGTATATTCCTATCTACCCACCTACATACTTACCTACTTACCTGCCTGCCTATCTTTTTATCGATCGATCTATCTATCTATCTATCTATCTATCTATCTATCTATCTATCTATCTATCTATCTATCTATCTATCT
>JAUEKZ010193240.1:0-12041 GCA_031471865.1 Melibe leonina | reverse complement strand
TTTTTTTTTGTTTTTTTAAAATATCAACTTTATCATCACTCTCAACCCCCTCACTAAACTCTCTCTCTGCCTCTCTCTCTCTCTCTCTCTGTCTCTCTCTCTCTCTCTCTGCCTCTCTCTCTCTCTCTCTGTCTCTCTCTCTCTCTCTCTCCATCTCTCTATCTATCTCTCTATCTATGTTTGTGTCAATATATCTATCTATATCGTCCTCACTTCTCTATCTCGATTATTTCTGCTTCTCTCTCTCTCTCTCTCTCTCTCTCTCTCTTTCTCTCTCTCCCACTCTCTCTCCCCTCTTACTACCCACTTTACCTTCTGTTGCCATCCATACACTTACCTACCCAACAAACTACTCACAAATACCCACTTCTATATCAACAGTTGCTCATTCAGTCACTAAGATTTAAAAAAATATTTAAGTTACAAGATTACGCAAAAGCTGACTTTAATATAGAAAGTATCCCATGATACACATAAAAAAGGGGACAGGGGCAGTATGCAGGCAAAAGAACATCAGAGAGACCAAGACAAACGGAGGCATGAACATTAGGCATCAGATAGAACCATTGTGTTTGAAGTCATAATCACAACTTTTTTCATTCTGCCAGCAACAAATTGTATAAACAAATTTTACTTTTTCCCTCTAAATAATGACTTTCTCCCTCTGAACATTGACTTTTTCTCTCTGAATATTTACTTTCTCCCTCTGAACATTGACTTTTTCTCTCTGAATATTTACTTTTTCCCTCAAAATATTTGACTTCTTTCCATCTGAATATTTACTTTTTCCATCTGAATAGTTACTTTTTTTCCATCTGAATATTTACTTTTTCTCTCTGAATATTAACCTTTTATTCCATCTGAACAACACCACCTAACAATGTTATGTGTTAGCACAGTGCTGGCATTGTTGTGAGCATTCTGACCCAATGCATTCTTTCTAGCGGATGAACATTAAAGGGTATGACAGAAATCAGCAAGTATGAGAATGATGCAACTCCAGGGAACTGTGGAAAATTAGCTTGAAATTCGGGCATTGAAATGCATGATGTGCATGGGTCAGGCTATTAAGACACAAGAGAAAATACGATGACGATGAAAGGAGATGGAGAAGAAGAAGAAGAAGAAGATAATGGACAAGAAAAAGAATAACTTATCCCCAAGAGCAGAGATTAAGGGATCTCTTTGTTAACTCAGTCGTCGGCTAGACGTCTTGCTATTTAACTAGATTCTTTCTAGACTATATGTCATTTAAAAAAACTTGAGCTTGAGCTTGTATAGACCTAGTGCAATATATCTACCAAACATGCTCAAAGCGCTTTACAGGGGAGGAGGCCCTTGACTGACGGCAACACTCAACATACGGGACGAGACATGCTGCCTGTTAGACACTCGACATTCGGACAAAAGCAATACTGTTCGTGGTCAGGTACTCATTTTACGTTATGGGAACAGTTCCAAGACTGGTTGGCCCGGTGTCAGTATACTGTAAGTGGGTGTGTCATTCTAGTGAGCCCTCTGTTTATCTCGGGATGGCAGCACGTTAAGAGTTCTTGTCCCGAGAGCTCCGTCTTTGATATGACCTGAGTCATTGTGTTTAAAAGGACGTTAAATTGGCAACAACCAACTGACCAACCAACCTCTCTGTTCCGCTTCCTTAAGAAATTCGCTACTCTGGCAGATTACAAGGCAAAAAAAAAAAATAACGTTAAAAGCGCAGAGCTATATTTGCTGTGTACATAAATCCCCCTTAGGTGCATTTTTTTTTAAATTCTCAAAACGAACGATTCAATTATTGCTATCTTTTCCCTGTCTAGATCTCACTTCCACGTAGTGAATGGTACCAAAGGACGTTCAGCCGGAGCACCAGTCATCGATGGCACTTTGGGGACAAGCGCAGGTAAATCTGATATCTTGCTCTCCCTTTGTGGAGTTCCTCACAATTTCATCTACTTGATATAAAAAAATAATGACGTTCCTTTCTTCAAATGTAAAGGGGTAAAACATAACCCGCTAAAGAAGAGTAGCAGGGGTGGGGGTGGAGATCAATCTTTGAAAATCCATGAGAACACAACGAACTAAAATTCATGTTATGCAAAGTAGCCAGGATATAATAAGAACCTTTGGGGAAGACATCCCACAGATAGTAGCTTTTCATGTAACCTTCTTTTTACGGGACGCTTGTCATGAGTCTTATTTCATTCTTAGAATCTTCGGTGCGTTATCCTGTATGTTTAATCTTTCGGTCGTGAAGGTAATTCACTATCTGTAGTGTTGGGGGACTGAACCGTTGTAAGCATCCTTAATTCCCATACCATCCAAACACGCTAATCTATTTAACATGTAAGATACGAACATTATCAAATCAGCAATAGAGTAAGTATTGAAGTAACCCTACCTTGCTCATCCTCAATCCACCCACACACCCACACACCCACACACCCATCCACCCACACGCACACACACACACATACACACACACACACACACACACAAACACACACACATACTCCTGCTCCTTTCAGTAGCTTCATTTCCAGCATGCACCATTTCGACATTAAAAGACAATTCACAATCGTGAGCTCGATTTTTCGTATTGTCTGTGGTCTGTTGTTTTCTTATTCCAACGATGACCACCACAAGCAAAAGAGTTGCCTTATAAATTACTAGCCGTGCTGCATCAACCATTGGATTGCCAATGAACCATCATCAAAGTCACAAAGTATTTCTCGGGCCAAAAAAATATCGCAGAATTTGTTACTAACTAGGTATCCCTGTTTTTTGTTTTTTTCTCGCAACCCTCCCCCCCCCCTCCTTAATAGATAGAGGAACAAATACCCCCAAAAAATATTTAGGAAGATAAATGCAAAAGTAAAGACTTTAATAGTCCAAAGTGCTACTTTAGTAGTGGGAGTGACAAGATGAAAGCAATACTTGATAGATAGGGCGAAAAAACATCCCTAAACCGAATCGAAGACAGAAGAGATAAAAAGAAGTTCCCATCGGGACGTTAAGAATTCCATTTCCGCTCCCTTCCCATTTCAATTCTGTCATTGCTGTCAGTGTTTTCTTTCAATATCCTACGTACTTTTATTCGCTTCTAAAAGCGCACGATATGTGCCAACGAAGTGTTATGAAGCCATTTAGAGAGCATTGGATCTTGGACAGTTTTCTTGGAAAGAATTTAATAACGCTTTTCTTTATTGACTTATTGAATGTGTGAATATCCCTTTTAACAACATACGGGCATAACAGAATCGAACCAAGAATCTCTCAGTTATAAGTCCCACAGAATGAGTCAAACTTGAGATAATTATTATCATAATATGCAAAGAAGAAACAGACCGAGTAATCTACCGAGTTTGAAGTTCCTTTTTTTGGGGAGCGGATAACTCAAGTGGCCAGCTCGCTGTCGCGTGCTGCCGGCCATGCGATGGGTGCCGTAGCTGTGTCCCGTGTTCAAACCCCACTCTGGTCAATTTTCTGTTATCCTGCTTTTCTATTTTTTCTGCTTTCTTTGGCTTTGTCTCGTTTTCTGCACTGCATATTATCTCGTTTGACTATTTCTTGTGATTTCCAGTGCTAGCTTCCCACCTCACTGCCATTAGACAAGTCCCACAGCTAGCCAACCAAGCCAGGGGACTGACAATGGGTGCGGCACGGGAAACTACACTATCTGGTTCCAGTTATAGAATAAATAGACACATGATGTAATATATTCCATAATATAGCGTAAGTCGGTTGTCTAAATTAAAATTTCTCTTATTTTTTTTCTTTCAAAAAGGCGTAGACCGCTTCAAAATCTAATGTAAACAAAATAACGTAAAATGACTGAACAAACGTAAGAACTTAATCCTACATTATGACAGGTTTGGCAAAGTTAATGAAATCTTCTACCATAGATTTATCTCATGACAAAATGGCCTTTAAACAAATTCTTCCATCTCAGAGACAAAAACAAAAATAAAATCACTTATTGCTGAAACTCCCTAATTTTCTTCTCTTACTGTAGACATAGTGCGTTTGATCGTGTTTCCTCTTGACGTTGTTATTCGTTGTTAACATTGGGAGGGAGAAGGGGAGAAGGACTCCATATCGCTTCTTATTAATCGCACTATTGTTAAAATGATTGATAAGTTCTAGTCTTTTTTTTTCTTCTGACCTTCTTCACACACACACACACTCACACACACACACACACACACACACACACACAAACAAACAAACGAACAAATACACACATACATACACATACACACACAAGCGTGCGTGCGCACAAAAATACAAAGCCAATTTATATCGGCTAATACACACGTCATATTTTAGATTCCTTCCCAATCTCACAAGTGCATCAATATTTATTGGTGCCATTTTTTTTTTGCACTTTTTCTTCGTGAATATGCCATATTTTTGTACTTTGTTTTTATAGATATATTTATAGTACATGAGAAGACGTTTTGGCCATAGCTTGATCAGCAGAAACCCCCTTCAAGACAGGGAATGCATCCATCCACCCACCCACACACTCTCCCATCCATCCAACAATACATCCATCCAACAATACATCCATCCACCCACCCACCCTCTCATCCATCCATCCTTCCCCCTACCAACCAATCCATCCATCCATCTATCCATCCATCTCTCCAACCATCCATCCATCCATACATCATCAGTCACTACATCTATCCAGCTATCAAACTGTCCAACTATCTCCTCATACACCATCCTTTCCATTCTAATTCATCCGTCCATCTATCCATCTATCCATCTATCCATCTATCCATCAATCAATCTATCCATCCATTATCTATCTATCTATCTCTTTATCTATTTTCTGTGCGCGCCTACAGACTTTCTCATTTGACTGAATTTGATCTTTGACAGTAAAAAAGGTTTTCTTGGTCATCAAAATAATCGCCAATTGCAGATCCATTAACTAATCCACCCATTCATCCATACATCCATCTGTCCATCCATCCATCCATCCATCCATCTGTCCATGCACCCACCCATCCACCCATGAGTATTTTGACTTTACTCATAGTCTATAGAGCAGAAAACAAAATCGCACTTTTCATCGTCGATTATAGTTTCTAAAATATATTATTTCCAGGAAAATACAGCTTGGCATCCTTCGAGTCCGCGTCCAGCATCAGCTGGCTCTTCAGTTCTTGTTTCATCCCGTCAAATCCAAGATGCACCTTGAATTTCAGGTACGCCCTTTTGTTCTACACACTTCTACCATTAAATCATTATGTTGTTCTTTTTTTATTTTATATTAAAATAACTGGATGGCTGGTTGTCTTTTGGCGCCCTTTTAACCACATTTAGGTCATATAAAATGCGCAGCTGTCATGACAAGTCAACGTGCTGCAATACAGATAAGTAAAGAGTTCACAAGAAAATCTCACACAGTGACAGTATTCTGACACCGCACCGGTACAACCGATCTTTGCACTGTTCTATGATGCAGAGCGGCAACTTTTACATCTTATCCATTTCACAGCGAGGTCTGATTCTAACCAAACTGAAACATGCAAAATCTTTAAAATGTATTCATTCTTATACCATATAAATCAGATTTTAGTGAACTGACAAATGCCAAAAAGCCTGAAATCTTGAAGATTTTGGTGTCATTAGCATTGAAGGTGTTAATCTTGTCGCAGTCTGTAATCAGAGTAATGATTAGCATTCCCTTGACCAATCGTGGGTTTTTTAAGTATATTGCCAGTTTTGTTCTGGTAGCCAGGCGACGGGTGCCGTGGCAAGTCCCAGGTTCAAACCCGCCTCTAGTTACGTCTCAACTTTTACAATTTTTCCATTTTCAATGGCTTTGTGTCTTTTCCACATGGCACGTTACCCCAAATATGGCTTATTTCTTACACTTTCCTGGCTACAAATCTGTATCTGTATTCCAGAGTCTCATCGTTTTCATGTTTTGTAGTTCATTGATTTTTATTCATTATCTTATTGTATCTTAGTTTATTTGCTATTGTTCATATCATTTAAGTCTTTTTAATTTACTGTTTAAATTTAAATGGTTATAAATCAATTAATTTATTTCGCTTATTCAATTATTCAATTTACAAATTTCTTCATCTCTTAGTATCAACTGCTTTCCTGTATGTATTATCGTATTTCGTGTATTTCCGTCTGTATGCAAAATGACTTGTAAAATAATTTCCCCGTTGACAGATTCATAAAGTTATCTTGTTTTGTTGTTGGCTGTGATCGTGTACGGTGTCACTGAAGTTTTTGGTGCTATAGTTATATTTGCAATCCAATTTGGTAAGAGGTTCCAACCATTAACTGTGTATGAAGAGTTATGAAATCCCTAGGGTAAGAAGAAAATGGAGGAGAGATGTCACGACAGATGCCAAGAGATTGGGGAAGACATGGAATGAAATAGGGAGAGTCGCTCGAGATACAGATCACTCGAGGACGATTGTTGATGGCGTATGCTCCACAGGGAGTGCCAGATAGATGAAGAATTATCCAGTTTCAACATCTCTTACTGCTTGTGGGCGGTAGAATTACAGGTCATCCTACTCTCGTGGCAGAGCGTCAGCCTCGGAACCGATGTGTTTGGGTTCTAATCTCGGTCGAGTCATCCCTAACATGTTAAAATTGGTATACTTGCATCTGTCGTGCAAGGCGCTCGACATTATGGGAACAGCGCTAAGACTGGTTGGCCCGGCTTAAGTATACTGTGACTAAGTAGTAATTGGTCGAGCTTTTCGTTTATCTCTGTGTGGCGGGATGCCGACGTGTTCAGAGAGCTCTACCTTCGATATGACCTAAGTTGTGTTTTAAAGGGCTTTCGTTAAACAGGTAACAAAAAAAACAACCAAAAGGTCATCCGGTTAAAATCCTAAATATTGAGTTCAATCCAACTAAGACTTGTCCTTCTTGTTTCATCATGGCTAACGACCATTTTTCTGTTCGAATAAGATCTAGTATCAGGACACGGACACACTTTCGTCGAGACCTAATGAAACATGACAGTTGTTAGAATTGCGTCACGAGATGTGTTCCCTCTATTATTGTATTGTTTGTTTTCTGTTATTTTTGCCTGTAAAAAAAGAAAGTCGTCGAAAGCGAATAATTCGAATTTGTTATCCATGAATTCGTTCTTTAATTTATTTATTTATTTATTCCTGTGCCATTCGTCCATGCAGATTAGCAGCAACAAAGCAATAATGTTGTTGTTTTTCTGACGTAATGTCATGTTTGATAAACAAACTTTACGTTATCCTGCTAAGAGGATTAAAGACGCACCCTCACGGAAGATGAAGATGAAGAAGAAGAGAGAGAGAGAGAGAGAGAGAGAGAGAGAGAGTTATACACACACAGAGAGAGAGAGAGAGAGAGAGAGTTATACAGAGAGAGAGAGAGAGTTAGACAGAGAGATAGAGAGTTAGAGTTAGACAGAGAGACAGTTAGACAGAGAAAGAGAGAGATAAGAGCCTCATACAAAATTGATTGATGAACTGTTTGAAACAAACCGATCATTGACTGAACCAAAGTAAAGTGTAACAGTTTGTTGTTGTTTATTTTTGACATGATGATCGAGCCTACATATTTTAATACTATTGTTCTGTGTGGCAGACAGCCACAGACAAGGTCATGTGTACCAGCGGCCACAGACGTCCTTGACACCTCTTTAGCGGCCATTTCAGGATAAACCAATCCTTAACCCTCACCCTTCTAATCAAATTACAAGACATCAAAATCTTCAAGAATTTACTTTCCTTATCCCAGATAAACCAGATTTCAGTGCACTGACATATGCGAATTTCAGGCTTTTGGTATTTATGTCAGTTAAGTGAAATAAGAACATGTACTGATTGAATATTTTGCATGTTTCAGACGGGTTAGAATCGGAAAGGGTTAACGACCACACCTTCTTCAACAGGTCTTCTCCATCCTTATGCAATGTGATCGCCGACAGTCGGAAGAAAGCTACAACACGCATCTATGGGGGGGGGGGGGGATTCTCATGTAATAGAGTGGTTGTTAAGGGTTGGAATATTTAAATCAAATTGTAATCGTGCGAATTCCTAGTTCTCCCCTAACACTAACATTTCCTCTGCTAAAAGAAAATATGAACACGTATGTTATATTATTAAAAATAGCTTGATAATTATATTGTTATGTCTGGCAGACTTCGAATAAATGTTTGTGTTGGGTTGTTTTGGATCTTTTTTGGTGGGGTTTTTCTTGTTTTTCATTTATTTTTATTGTGGTTTTTTTAAAATTTGTTTGTTCTTGTTTTATGGGGTCATTTTAGATGCGGGGGGGGGGGGGAGGGGGGCAAAAGACGAAGACAAGTTGCCGGTCAAGCATTATTAAATCTGTTAGTTTTTCGAACGGAAACAACATTGTTAAAAACAGGTGACCTCTGGTTTTCACTTCCATCTGTGACAGGTACTTGCGGTGCTGCCTATTAATCAGGTTTGTTTGGGTTTTTTTACCTCTCGGCATCCATCCCACAGCTCAATGGTATCATGAATAAATGCGCCGTGAAACAAAACACCGCAGGGACAGTTTGTTGCTGATGGAGGCCGAGTTGAGTCAGCGACCAGGACAAAGGGTGGAATATAAGTTATTAACATATTATATCCAATTTTAAAAAACTCTCTTGAGTTTAAGAGGTCTCTAATTGACCACGTTGAAATGCGCACTGACAGTCAGTTAATTGGAAGAAGACGAAAAAGAAGAAGTAGAATGACAAAAAATTGCTCAAGCTTTCATCTTCACTTTATGTTGATTTCTACCAGAGCGGAGAAAGATGCTATGGACAAGAAGTCTTAAATAAATAATATTATTGTTATCATTGTTATTATATTATTGTTGATATCATTTTCATTATCGATATTATTCTCATCATTATTTTATCGCTCTTTTTATATGGTTCGTTTTTAAGATATTGTTGAAATTTTCTTGCAGCATTGATTGGGGGTTTAATTTGCGCATGCAATATTCTGTCGCAATAATTCTCTCGATCTCATTTCTGCCGCTAGTTGCTCACGTTGAATTCTTAATTATGTATCAAAATAATGTCATTTTTCATTCACAAAACCATCACAAAATTCCACGCGTTATAAATTAGAATCGCTCATT
Organism: Melibe leonina; assembly: GCA_031471865.1. NCBI lineage: Eukaryota > Metazoa > Mollusca > Gastropoda > Nudibranchia > Dendronotidae > Melibe > Melibe leonina. The sequence goes on along the minus strand of JAUEKZ010193240.1, from coordinate 2,915 downwards.
ATGGCTTGTTCTGTGATCGTTGTAGACAGCATGTGATATCACCGAGTGATTGCCACGTCTTTTATGGTTACGTAAGGAGGGGCTGTTGTCATTTTATTCATTCCAAAGAAATGATTCAAATTTGAAATAATATGCATTGCAGAAACGCGACAAAGCCAAAGGAAAGCAGACAAATGGAAAAACAGAGAAAAGTAAAATTGACCTCGGCGGGGATCGAACCCCGCACCCTGCTACGGCACTCATCGCCTGGCCGACAGCACGAGACTGCGAGCTAACCATTTAGCCATCCTATCCCCTTACCACGGCACTCATCGCCTGGCCGACAGCACGAGACTGCGAGCTAACCACTTAGCCATCCTATCCCCTTACCACGGCACTCATCGCCTGGCCGACAGCACGAGACTGCGAGCTAACCACTTAGCCAACCTATCCCCTTACTACGGCACTCATCGCCTGGCCGACAGCACGAGACTACGAGCTAACCACTTAGCCATTCGCTCCTCTTGGCATTGTCTCGTTTCTGCACTGCATATTATTTAAAGTTTGACTCATTTCTTGTGGTTTCCAGTGCTTGCTTCCCACCTTACTATTATCAATATGCAATTATTCCATTTTCCAAAGCCTTTAAATAAAAGGAAAAGCAGTTATGACAACAAAAGACAGTGGGTGGACAATTATAGTCCAATGAAAACCAAACAGAGAGTGCTTATATAGGGAGTTAAGCAGCCGAATTGGCCTACAATAGTTGATTCCACGCCGCTATATTTAGAACTAGGGCAAAACTGGCTTTTGAATAGTAGAGCAAAGAGAAAAAAAAAATAGCTTGGCGTTAAAAACGTAAAATTTCTTCAGAACTTATCAGAAGATATCGGGGTTTTGGTCAAAAATCAAAAGAGGGATGGTTTAGTAACGTTATGTACAGCTGCTCGTTTTTTAGGCTTAGTTAGAAATCGATACGCATAACCTTCTCAAAGACAAGTTAAGTGATAGTGGAAAAGCTGAAGGTATTGTTAGTGTTTGTGATAGTCTAGTGTTGGCATTGAACTCCTCTTCCAACGTTGTGAGACATAGAACATGATTTAAGATTAAATCCAAACATTTCAAACTTCACATGCCAGTATCTATTTAAAGGGCATCATTTCTCAAAACTTAAAGATCCAAGGACAACTGAATAACAACCATATGCCATGATTTTGCTTAAAACATGACCATTTGTCAAAGTGGAACAAAACATGACGAGGGGCACAGCTAACTCAGTAAAATGAATTGATCATTGGCACTTTTGAGTCACCACAAGTTTTGGTTTGTGATTCTTTTTGTTTGTTTCTATTTCTTTATTCGCTTGAATAAGACTGAGTATCTAGCGTAGTCTAGATCTGGAACTCTAGGTAAGGTGTGATCAGCTGGGTGTATGGGCTGTTGCATCGCTTTATCCGTAGCAGATACACCTCCAATATTGTCTCTGCCTTTGGAAGGTTTTAAGAGAAACTATTCATGAAGGACCTGTTAGATTTTCGGAAAACACTTTCACTAGCGCCCCAGGGCATTTCTGTCCACCGGTCGATAGTGGTTAACAAAGAAAGAAATAGTGACCGACAGTATAGTTTTGTCCGACTACTAAAAATAGATGTGGGTTTTTACGTGACCGGAAGGAATCTATTAGATTAGATCATGCTCTCCACTTTTAAAAATGAACAATTTGAAGGGTGAAGATCATGGGTTTAAATCTATGTAGCCCAAAACACTACTGGGGTCACATAGGTTTGAATAACAACTAAGATGTACTTTTGGTGCGAAGAAGTGCGCGTAATGTGATGACCTAGTTTAACCCTTTTACTGCTAACGACACCAAAATCTTCAAGACATGCCTGTTCTTATAACAGATAAATCAGATTTCAGTGAACTGACATATGCCCAAAGCTTGAAATTCAAGCTTTTGGCGTATGTCAGTCCACTGAACTCTGATTTATCTGGTTAAAGAACTGGTACATTTAGCATATTTTAGCTGACCTCGCTGTGAGAGGGTTAATAGGAAGTCGGCCATTTGGCTGCCCGACTCGGTTAATGAGCTCTTCGATACCGCAGGATACGAATACCTTTTCCTAGAAGCTCGATGTACAGAAGATCCGGTGGTATTTCACTTGGGGTGGAGTCTGGGGTATCTTATATTTCTTTTGCGATTGCCCGAAAGGAAATTTCGCCTTAAAAAGGCGGGGGAAAGAGGTGGTTTTATAAGCCAATGTTTCGTAGTTTTTTCGTATGATTCTTGATTTTGAAGAACAAAGAAACCAAATACCTAGAGTTTGTCCCAAGAAAAAAATCGTTAAATGATTTATGTCAAAGTTTTTCTTTTGAGCTACAAAACATTATGCTACTATCATCACTATTACTACCTATATGTTTTGGGGTTATCTTTGCCACCACGATGTAATCAAACATCACATTGCCTCTGTGCAAATAAAATAATGTTATTATTATCATTATCATCATAATCATCTTCATCATTATTATATATTTCATTAGTACTATTACTATAACCATTATTAATTCTCACGCATGAACATTTAAGACCGTGGCTCAATGGCCAAACCGTCTGATTCATAAGCAAAGTGTCGTGGGTCCATCCTGCAAATGGCCCAAACCGTCTGATTCATAAGCAAAGTGTCGTGGGTTCATCCTGTGAATGGCCCAAACCGTCTGATTCATAAGCAAAGTGTCGTGGGTTCATCATGTGAATGGCCCAAACCGTCTGATTCATAAGCAAAGTGTCGTGGGTTCATCCTGTGAATGGCCCAAACCGTCTGATTCATAAGCAAAGTGTCGTGGGTTCATCATGTGAATGGCCCAAACCGTCTGATTCATAAGCAAAGTGTCGTGGGTTCATCCTGTGAATGGCCCAAACCGTCTGATTCATA
>JAUEKZ010193229.1:0-12043 GCA_031471865.1 Melibe leonina | reverse complement strand
GGACCCAGCTACGGCACCCATCGCCTGACCGGCAGCACGGACGGCGAGCTAACCACTTGAGCAATCCGCCCCCCCCCCCCAAAAAAAAGAGCATCTAGCTAGTAATTATGACTCGGTCCATGCTGCCGACTCGCTGTGAGAACAAACATTAACAAGATTAAGACTTCAAAACCAAACCATTAGTGCACTGAATAATCAATAAGCTCCTAAATAAATTGAACCATGATAGAAATCAAACGATAGAGTCTAATATCGAATGATTAATTGATACCTTTCTCGGAATTTTACACAAACATAGCTTTTTGTGTTGCAAGTAGTTTCTCATAATATTATATTCATTCAGCTATATGTTCTTAATGGAGATTGTTTATTGTCACCTCGATCGTTTGTTTATGTTTCGTCTAACTATTAACCCTTTCACTGCTAAAGACAACAAAATCTGCCAAGACATGCCTGTTCTTATACTAGATAAATCAGATTTGAGTGAACTGACATAATATGTCAAAAGCCTGCTCTGGTATCAGAACATGTACATTTTTAAAATTGTGCATATTTCAGTTGGGTTGAATCAGACCTCGCTGTGAAAGGGTCAATCATTTTTTCAAATCAAGTAATCATTCATTGATTTTTCCATGTAATTTTCTCCAATTTCGACTCCAATTACCTTGTTCTTTGACTCTTTGTTGTGTTTGTGTGTATGGTTGCGTGTACGCGCGCTTACTCTAAAACAAGTGTTTATTTTGCCACATTTCCCAGATCTTCCGAATAACAAGGATGCTTGTTTTCATGCATCAATCCGTGAATATATTTTGAAAAAGAAGCTGAAATAATAATCGTAGCTATCCTATTAATACAAGCCAGAGAGGCGCATATATTTTCTTTCTCTCTTGAAATCTGGCAAATGTTTTTACCTTTTAACTGATAAGCTTTGTGGTTTGTAAGAGAGTCAATGTCTCATTCCTGTAAACATTGATAGATAAGTTTGTTCTCTCACTAGGTAAATAAATGTCGGACTTGAGCAATGAAGAGTGACGTAAAGATAGAGCAGAAAAAAAAGAGTTAATGATAAGTTAAAACAACAGCACCACAACAATGAGGCTTTATAATGCTTGATAACACTTTTTTTCCACAAATGGGGTACGAGCTCATAACGTGAAGGAGAAGAAGCAAGAAGAGGACCAGAGGACGAGAAAGGAGAAACAGATGAGGAGGAGTAGGGAGGGGGTGAGGATAAAAATGAGAAGGTAGATGAGTATATTTTGTAATAGTGAAAGAGACCAAGGATAGGAGACAGACAGAGAGAGGGAGGCAAACACTTAGAGACTTATGATTGACAGAAGGAGGTAAAGTAAAATATTAAGCAAATAAATATGGAACATGAATGGATTTGTGTCTGATGAAAAGACATTCATTTCATGTTAGCTCCCGCCAAATGGCGATACCCAATAATGGAATATGTACCTACGTGAAATGTTGACAAAATCAAGATACAGGGTAGGAGAGAAAAAAATGTGCCGCAACAACTTGATCATTTTTTTTACCCTCTGACAGCAAAGTCTGATTCTAGCCCAACAGAACATATTGCAATATCTTCAAAATCTACGTGTTCTTAAACCAGATAAATCAGAAAGCCTGAAATATGTCAGTTCACTGAAATTTGATTCATCTGGTATAAGAATAGCCAGATCCTGAAGGTGTGATGTATCTAATGATCAGTTCTAGAAATAGCCTTCGCATTGAAGAAGTTAGCAACAGGTTTATTACCATTTGGCAAAATAAAAAAGAAAGATTTGTTACTATTGCATTAATTTACATAAATTACGATAAATAACATGTCTTCTGGGTATACTTTTTTATAAACAATTAAAACCACATTCATATTAAAGTTGAGAATTGATAAAAGACTTTTGGAGCCCCTGCTCTTGTCTTTTCATTTCTGTTATGACTTTTAACTCTAAAAATGATCGATAGGTCTGTTTATATGACGCAATTTCTGAGCCCCTTTTGTAGCACTTTGTAACTTTGTGGGTACAAAATCAAGAAACCAATTACGATTTGCTTCAATTTTTTCAATACATTTTTAAAAAGCCTTCTGGTATTCAGTCTTTTTAGATTTCTCTTTGACCCGATATGAAACAGGTTAAACACGGGTTTTATCTTAAAGATAATATTTTGGTCCAGGAGTAAACACCTCTCTAATGAATTATTTTCCGGAATAAATCGTGCGTCAAGTTGTGGGCTTCATAAAAAAAATGTCTTATGATTTCACCTTTCGTATATTCGTAATACTACGTTACCTGTAAACAACTCTTTGAGATATTCAGGTAAATTCCACAAATCTCTCTAAGATCTATTTTAGTAAGATGGGAAGAAAGCTTTGAAAAACATAAGAAATTTGTCATACTATGAAACATAATATGCAGTGCATATATGAGAAAACGGACAATTGTAGAGAAGAAAACTTATCACAGGAAGTTACGAACATGTGAATTGTCACTGCACCCATCGCCAGGCCGCTCGCTTAACGCTTTCACAACTAGCTCTAATTCTGACCTAACTGAAAGATGCAAAATCTTGAAAATTTACGCTTTCTTATACCAGATAAATTAGATTTAAGTGAAATTCAGGCTTTTGGCATATATCAGTTCACTTAAATCAGATTTATTTGGTATAAGAACAGGCAAGTCTTGAAGATTTTAGGTTCATCAGCAGTGAGAGGGTTAAGAACGCGAGCATATACACTTAGTAATCCGCTACCCATGCCTACGGTTTTATCTCGTATCGGCACTGCATATCGATCCAAATCTGACTAAAATATTAAGAAGTAGTTCGTTTACCTTTTTCTCTATTTTTTTTTTTTTTTAAGTTGTTTTTTGGGGTTGTTTTTTTTACTGAAATACTGAAATTGATAAGATGAAAATTCATTACTATAAACTAATTCCCCATGCGTTCAACGGTAAGATGCAGTAATGCTACGTTATCTTAAGACATCGACCAAAATGCGTAGAAATTTAAACATTAAAAAACGAACGCAGTTAGCAGTTCGAAGGGAGGTATTTTATCGGAAGTTTTATCTAACAGGTGGTGCTTATCGGATGCCGAGTTTTGTATAGCCAAAGTTCAAGTTTGGCGCCAGAAAGGAGACAAGGTCTGGCATCTGACTCGGAGGGCAATGAAGAGTGATGTAGAAAAACACGACCGTGTGGGTGGGGGTGTACGTGTGGTTGCGTAAGTGTAAGTGTATCTTTTATGTATGCGTGTGTGCTTGGGTGGGTTGTGTGTGTGTATGTGAGAGAGCGAGAGAGAGAGAGAGAGAGAGAGAGAGAGAGAGAGAGGGGGGGGGGGGAGAGAGAGACAGAGAGAGTGTGTGTGTGTGTATGCCTGGTCAGGTCCATGCAGTGTGAGTTAGTTACCTTTAGGTATCAGTGTGTAACAGTGTGTGTGTGTGTAAGCGTGTGTGTGTGTGTGCATGTGTGCGTGTGCATGTGCGTGTGTGTTTGTGTGTGTGTGTAACAGTGTGTGTGTAACAGTGTGTGTGTGAGAGCATGTGTGTGTGTGTTTGTGTGTGTGCATGTGTGTGTACATGTGTGTGTGTGCATGTGTGTGTGTGCATGTGTGTGTTTGTGTGTGTAACAGTGTGTGTGTGTGTGTGTGTGTGTGCATGTCTGTGTGTTTTAGTGATTTGTCTGAAATGTGTGCACCTGTGTTTCTATAACGCGCTTCCATGTTTGTGTTTCTGATGTCGATGTGCGGAAGAGGAAAGATTAAAACTCGGAGATAAACAGTGCAGAAAGATAGACTGACGGAAGCAAAAACATAACAGACCGACAGCCCGCCAGCAGATAGAGAGACAAAGTTGAAAATGGATGCGTGAGCAAAAGGCCAAAGAATTGAAATCTCCCTATCTACGATAAAGCTATGAGGCAACATGGAGAGGTGCAGAAAGAGGAGGAGAAGAGGGAGGGGGAGAAGCAGAATATGGAAGAGAAGGAGGAAGATGAGGCGGTATAAAAGGAGAAGGAGGTGAAAGAATAGGAAAGGGGGTAGGATGAAAAGAGGAGGAAAGAAGGGATAAGATTGGAAGTTGTCGAAGGGTGGATCTCAAAGCCAGACACGAAGAAATAGACATTATGCTCATTAACCGTGCCGTCCTTTACCTATGATGATACTATTTAGATACCCCCACTAGCTTAACTTTTAAAATGGCCTCTAACAAAACACAAACCACGAATACGATTTTCCTCAAGATAGTTTAAGCGATACGTATCTTTAATTCATTTACGGTTAAGTTTCTTTTTTTACAATGGGATTGTAATTTTAATGTTAAACTTTAGCATTGTCAGGTCGACTTAATTGTGTTTGTGTCTTTTTTTAACGATTTGCTAATACGCGCGTGAAATCGTTTTGTACTGGGTTATAATTATGATATAATGCCTTGTCAGCTTGTTGTTTGAATGCTGGAATGTAGTTTTGGCAAAATCAGGATGTTAATGCCTCAAAATACTCGTAAAATGCTCTTGCCAAAATACATGTTGTTCAAGTTTCACAGGTCTTTTTAAATAATTAATCGCCTTCTGGAAAACAGGCATGAAAAAGGGAGGAAGAGTGACCCTCTAATCACCCACGAGTGTTGTTTTTTTTTTAATAACGTAGAACCCAACTTAAAGGCTACTCTAAAAAACGAGTGCAAACATGTTCAATTTTCTAGCAATACTGCCTCATTAAATGCCACGACATAACGCCAATTAGAGAACCACATGTTAAAAACCTTTCACAGCGCGGTCCGATTCTAAACCGACAGAACATATACAATATTCAAGATTCAGGTGAATAAGATAAACATGATTTTAGTGGACTGACATTATGTCTGTCCACTGAAATCTTCTTTATCTTTTATAAGAACAGGCAAATCTTGAAGATTTTGATGTCTCAAGTTCGTAGATTGAAAAATTACCTGAGCAGTGAAAGGGTTAACCCTGTCAATGCTAAAGACACCAAAATCGTTATGACTTGCCCATCCTTATACCAGATAAATGAGATTTCAGTGAACTGACATATTCCAAAAGTTGAAATTCAGGATTTTGGCGTATGTCAGTTCACTGAAATTTGATTTATCTGGTATAAGAACACAATACATTTTCAAGATATTGCATATTTTATTTGGGTTAGAATGAAAGCTCGCTGTGAAAGGGTTAAGGCATATCTTTCTGCTAAAATAGTGTGTAACGGAATATCAACAACACTGACCATGAGTTTATTCTTTTAGTTACTCCTCTCTCCTTCTTTTGCCTGTTTCCGAATTTAGAAGAGATCATAATAAAACAAGAGCATGTGCTGGTAAAGCGTCGAATTCATTGCCCGGGTGGCATAAGTTCGAATCCTTCCTTCGCAACAATGTTTTTCTTCGAATATATTTTTTTAGTATTCCAACCATAAATGTCCCTAGATTGCGAATTTCAGCCAAAGTTTTCCCCTGGGCCCCTAACACATACTCTGTTTTTAGGCACCGTGTGACAATAACTTGAAATAAATTGAATTTTATTGAGAAGCTGACAGACTCAAAAAAAAAAGATTGTGTGGCTAAATGAGAATAGAGAGACCAAAGGTGCCTCTTTCATAAACGCCATAAACAAAACTCAACACAGTTGGCTTAACACCTGATTGCTTTTGTATTGGTCCAAATTTTCTCTCCTTGCTTTGTGTCTGAGGCGGATCACATTGCTCCGTTTATAACCAGACGTAGAGCTGTGTCCAAAGCCGCGTGACACGGTATTAAGGATTTGAAAACGTCAATTATATTTCATTTTTACACAAGATTTCCATCAAAATGGCAAAACTTTTAAAAAAATATTTAACTAGATATATGAAAAATACTACATTGTTGTTGTTTTCAGTTGTTGTGTTCAGTGATATGGATGCGAAGTATCACAGTGCTTTTTGTACAAGATTAACTCGGTTGATGGTGAATAAAGTTAAAGATGTGAAAGATTTCATAGAAAGAGCATAAAACAAGAGATATATTTTTGCGGACAAAGAACATCACAGAAATACCACTGGGGAATAAAAAAGGTGAAATTGATACTAAGGACACGTCATAGTAAGAGAAAGCCCAGGGCCCTTACATGAACTGGTTCTGGAAGACAGCATCGATGGTCAGAAACCATGGGGAAGGTCACGAAAAAAATCGGACAATAAATGCAGGAAGGAATGGAGAAGTCAAGAAGGAGATAGAGGACCGAGATGGCTGGAGAACCATAGTGTCCGGCTCTAGAATCGAAGAAGGCCTCCTGTAAAATGGAATTTTCATATTTTCACGAACTCTCTTAATGATTGAGGGATGAATCAATATACAGATAGAAGCACTAGGACTAAACTTTTGTACGTATGTCAGAAAGACCATACTTATTTTATGGCCATTCATCGAATTTTAGTGTCCGTTTTCAAAATATTATTTGGCAATAAATGCGGAGAAATATTACGCGAGCCTGAGCAAACTGTTTTGGAATGAAACGGAATTGGTTATTTTTAGACTAAAAATAACCTAGCAGGTTGTGAATTTGAATACCTATAAACTCGTTTTAATTGGAAAGTACTACCTGGTAAACCATTCTGAAAAAAAATTCGTCTATGGTAAAATTCCTAATGTGGGCACGAGAGCAGACGGTAAGGGTGGAAGAAGAAAAACACAACTCAACAGCTTGTGATGGGTCACCAAGTGCAATCTGGCCAACCAATCATCACACGCCGGGGGCTGTTTTGTTTCGTTTCACATTGCTTTGTGTTGTGGGTTTTTGTTGCTATTTTGTTTAGTTTTTAGAGACGCAAATCGATATCACAAGGGAATATCTTCCCAAACCAAAGCGCCGCCAATTTCAACAAACGAAGAGGGAGATCTTCACTGCGGGAGGTAAGTAAGACACGTGAGGACTTGCTCCCCCTATGAAATCGGTTTGGAGAATCTTTAATGAAATAAGAATAATGCCACATAAATCAAAAATTGAAAATGGAGACCGATTTAAACCAGTCTTATACAGAATGTGTTTAGCAGAAAGGCAAGAGAAACATACCGAGAGAACTATGCAACCGTTTCATCACGATAAACCAGAGCCGTATCAGTGTGATGCCTGTCTGTTCTGTCTACACTGGCACACCTTGGCTTTAAGAAATAAACAGAAGCACCCAAAACTAGCCGAGTCTACATTCTATCGTTGTTTGGGCTAAAAATATGCACTGTTTTCTGACCACCGCACTTGTCAACACGGGAAAGAGGAATAGTTAACGGGGGAAAGATGAACAGGTGCCTCGATGAACGAAGGGGGTGAAAACAGGCCGCTAAAAAGTTCGAAGAGAATGGGAAGAATGCGAATTGGCTTTCAAGACCTAAATCTAAGGATGGGTTTTGTTTTTGTGGCAAGGCTTGTTGGTGTTGCCTTTTAAAATATTATATTTTTGTTCGGGGTGTTCCTCCCGCAAAAAAAGGATCTCTTTCCTTTAATATCATGTTATTATGAAGGAGAGGGTGCCTCTGTATTGACTGCTTTTGATATTGTGTTTGCGTGATGAACTGACTGATAGCGTCAGTGAAAACTAGCTTTATCCCCCTTTGCATTAATGTTGTGTGTTAACCCTTTCACAGCGAGCACTGATTCTAACCCAACTGAAATATGCAAATTCTTGAAAATGTCTGTATTCTTATACCAGATAAATCATATTTCAATGAACTGACATATGCCAAATGCCTTATTATAAGGCTTTTGGCATATGTCAGTTCATTGAAATTTGATTTATCTGGTATAAGAACAGGCAATATTTTTTAAAATGTTGGTGTCTTCAGCAGTTAAAGGGTTAAGGCCCCATGCAATTGCCTTATGGGAACTTGTAGACGGATGTGTGTGTATGTATGTGTATGTGTGTGTGTGTGTATGTGTATGTGTATGTATGTGTATGTGTATGTATGTATGTGTATGTGTGTGTTTATGTGTATGTGTGTATGTATGTGCCTGTGTATGTGTATGTATATGTGTGTGTGTTTGTGTGTATGTGTGTCTATGTGTTGACATGGCATGCCAAAGAGATCGTTTTCAATTTCGCCCGCGTTGCTTTCTATTCTCTACCTTAACACACTAACAAATCGGAGAGTGCTTTTCATCCCCCTTAACGCTTTCACTGCTAAATACATAAAACTCTTCAAAACTTGCCTGACCTTATACCAGATAAATCAAATTCCAGTTAACTGACATATGCCAAAAGCCTTCTTCGTGTGTCAGTTCACTGAAATCTGATATAAGAACACGTAAATGTTCAAGATTTTGCATATTTTAGTTGGAATAGAATCATTCATCGCAGTGAAATGGTTAAACCAGTAGCAAGAACTCCCTCTATCCCAAATACATTCTTCATGTAGTGCTGACGGAGTGTTAGTGTCGAAACAAAGAGAGCACCTTCTCATTTCACAGGTCATTAACCACTGCTACCAATTACCTGACTGCCAGACACGACTAGCAAATAAATATTCTTGCTGTACAACATGCTAGAAGGGGATGCTCTAGATTTAGATAACGTCCTTACTACTATCAAAGACCAAAGCTGGGAGAGGAAAGAGGGGAATCGAATCGTGTCTGTGTCTGCTTCCATTACCTTGCCTGTTGTGTATGCTTTCTTACTAGTTATTATTTTTGCATAAGAATGGAGCTGGGAAAGTAAAGAAATACCCAAAAAATACAGACTAGGTTCACACGGGTACTCACGATTGGTGGCAGGAAGCTATGAGACGTCGGTTTATGATTAACTATTGCATTATTTTTGGCTAGAACTACAAAATGCCTGTTAAATTCCTTTTCCCGTTTTGCATTTTGTATTGCTGTAAGAAAAGATAAATGTGTTTATGGTTAACCCTTTCAATGCTAAGGGCACGGTAATACATCTTCAAGATTTGCCTGCTGTTATACCGTATAAATCACATTCCGACTAATTGAATATTCAATATTTTTCATAGTTCAGTTGGGTTAAAACCAGAACTCGCTGTGAGAAAGGGGTAAGGCAAGTTCTTCCGATTGAGTGTTTTTAATGTCGAATGCCGTCAAATAAAAAGGGACGCCAATCGTACTTGAAAAACAAAAATTTACGCATCGCCTACTCTTTAAATGCTGAGGACATCAAAATCTTCAAGGTTATAAAATCAAATAAATCAAATTTCAGTGAAATTCAGGCTTTTTGCATCAATCCACTGAAATCTGATTTATTTGCTATCAGAACACGTACATTTTCACATTCAGGTGGGTTAGAATCAGACCTCGCTGTGAAACTGTTATAGCCCTTGCTGATAGGGGGAAGCGCCAAAGAAAAAATGACAGATTAAAAAATGACCTGGGATGGATTTATGAACCCAGGGCCCACCCATGCCTTGCCTATTTAACTTATTCCCAGCGCATGCTTACTTTTTATCTTTATTAAACGACAGTGGTTTGGAAAGGTTAAAAGCAAAGCAGAGTCCGAAGTCATGAAATGCTATCTAGCTAAATATCAACATTAACAGTACCAACAACCAATGGCTGGATTTGAGATGTGCAGTCAGATTAATCTGTGGGTTTGTCGAAATAATGGTGGCTGTTCTCCCAGAAAGGAGGAAAGGTAGGTGTGGTTCTAATGCTGCCCTTTCCACCATAAAGACACACGCACATCTCCTTCCCCACTTAAGAGTTCCAAAACAAATGCGACTACACCCATCCCAATCTGTAGATCTCCAATTACATTCTTTGTTCGAGGGACACAAACAATGGGGTATGTGTAAGTGTTCTGATAAAAAAGCTAGGCTGAAAGGAGGAAAATCAGGAGGTTTAAAATGTGGCCAAGAAGATTTCGAACCCGTGTCCTTCCAAATACATAATTTTCTGTACCACACCCCAAGAAAGGGTAGTATGGTATGTTGTGTTTGTGTAAGTGCCAGAGAGTCCTACAAAGTCTGTGGTCATGAAGTCTGTGGCCAAGCCATGGCCTCTTCAATGCCTACAAGAACAGGCCCAGCACCTGTGCCTCTTTATCAACAGACCTGATTAAAGGGAAGTCACCCTGACGCACCTGGTCTACCTGTGAACACCGGTATTACATACTAAATATCCCTGTAGGTATCATTGCACACGCTGCTCCCAGTGAATGGGTATGTGTGTATGTAGTAGTATAAGTAGCAGTAGTAGAAGAAGTAGTAGTAGTAGTAGTAGAAAGACTAGTAGTAGTAGTGGAAGTAGTAGTAGTAGTAGTAGTAGTAGCGGTAGTAGTAGCAGTAGAAATAGTAGTAGTTGTTGTTGTAGTCGTAGTAGTAGTTGTAGTAGTAATAGTAATAGAAGTAGTAGTAGTAGTAGAAGTAGTAGTAGTAGTAGTAGTAATAGAAGTAGTAGTAGTAGTAGAAGTAGTAGTAGTAGTAGTAGTAGCAGTAGTAATAGTAGTAGTTGTTGTTGTAGTAGTAGTAGTAGTAGTAGTAGTAGTAGTAGTAGTAGAAGTAGTAGTAGGAGGGGGTTCATGTTGTGGGCGAGTGGGTAGAAAGTGTGGTGAAGAACTGGAATCTCATTCAGTTGATGAAGGCTACCAAAACCAATCGTTCCACCCTCTACAACGGTTTCGATGCGATTACACCTAACTTCGTACATACCACTAGGTGTTGGGAAAACACAAAAATGTCGGTTTAACGAGAATGGCGATATAATGGTAATCATTTATTACGCAAGTCATAAATTAAGTTCTCGAATAGATGCTGGCGATTGGCGAGAATGGCGGTATAACGGGTGGCGGTATAATGATGCTCAAGTTTAGTTACTGGTGTGTTATTGCTGTCGTAATTCTAGCACCAGCAGCATGATTGTCTTTATTATCTTCTCCACAAACGCTAACCTCATTACATCATCATCTTTGTGCTCACCTCATTATCATAATTCCATTGACATAAAGAACAATTAATATATCAATCAAACCATCGGACAAAACTAAAGACTTGCATTTTTTTAAAATTAGTAAGATGTGTCTCTCTTTTGGAACTTTTTAAAACATTAAAATTTATGGAGCACTCCATAAATTTATCTCAATTTCATATTGCATAGAAATAGTCTATAGTTGACAAAAACGTTCATCATTTTGTCCTGTATAACCTGCTAATCTTTTTTTTAACCCTGTAAAACCTCAAGGAACCATTGAAGGAAATCGATTTCAACAGCCAGACAGATACTTGTCAACAAACAAGTCTTCACCTTCCTTTGATCTCAGGCAATCTAAGACGAATGGCGGGTGGAGGGTTAAATATTTAAAGCTAAATCTCCGATCTGTTTTTTCGGGATTATATTACTCAGCGTCTGAAAGATGTAACATGGAGTCGGGAGGGAACCACATGAATAAAACTCCTTCAAGTAGACTAGACGATTTACGGGACGTGTTGCATCACCATCTGAAAGCCATAACCCACAGTTCTGTTTACGCTCTTTCAAGGCACAGGTAATTGCCTGGCAAAACTGTTGCAGGTGTGAGAGAGGGAAAATAATAGAGCTTTTCCTACTTTAGAAAGAGCAACGAAAAGGCTTCACTTCCACGTCGGCTCCTGATGTTAGTGCTCGGTTCACGGAATGACCGACGTGGCTCAGAGAATCAACTGGGGTGGGTACGTAGGGTTGTTTGTATGTAAAGTGCAAAGCTTAAGAGTAGATACAAACTTCTTCGATTTGCTTCCGAACCTACATGGCCAGAGCTTGTGTTTGTGGACTTGACAATCTCATGCCATACTTTATCATCCTCCCTATCTCTCTCTCTCTCTCTCCCTCTCTCTCTCTCTCTCTCTCTCTCTATCTCTTGCTCTCTCTCTATCTCTATTTCTATCCCTCTCTCACTCCCTCTATCTCCCACTCTCTCTCTCCATCTCCCTCTCCTTCTCTCCCTCTCTCTATCTGTCTCCCTCCCCCACCCGTCTCTCTCTCTATATATATATATATATGTATATATATATATATATATATATATATATATATATAATATGTCTATAACTCACACATCACTGTTCTGTAAA
>JAUEKZ010193228.1:13293-25060 GCA_031471865.1 Melibe leonina | reverse complement strand
CCCCCCCCCCCCCCCCCCCCCCCCCCCCCCCCCCCCCCCCCCCCCCCCCCCCCCCCCCCCCCCCCCCCCCCACCACACACACACATTCCTGCCAGCCAGCACGGTAGGTCGGTCATGTATGACGGTCTCAGTCGCAGTCACAACTGTTTACTGTGTATAGTCTTTCGATACAGATTTTAATTATAATAACGTTTTACCAGTAGAGAGAGAGAAAGATCTTTGTCCCCAGCGCGTCTGATATAATGTACCGACCACTGTACTGTAGCCCGACAATATTATATCGACAAACTTTAATATCACATAACTTGCTGGTGAATATTTAGTCGTAAACAAAACAAATCAAATGATTTTTTTGCCAACCACTATTCTTGTTGCTTTCTTTCACTATCCTTTTTCTTTCTTATTTTTCATTTTTAGGGGGGGGGGGCACAATAGACCGAGTGTTCAATAAAAAAAATATTCGAAAACCAGCATCAAAGTAGTTCATAATCTTATGCGATGGTATCTCTAAATAGAAAAGTGCTCACAGATCGTTACTGATAGGATGAATACATATTGTCATAATGACGTCAAACGCAATGGGTCGCAACAGAAATATGATCGCATCCCCCATGGCAAAAGGCAGACGCGGGATCAATTAATTATCATCCACAGTTCTTTGTGCGCACTGTACGGTGTAATATTGTAATAGTAATAAACGAACAGTCTGATTATTCACACAGACACTGCCTCTTGATAGCCCGACCGACAGGAGTAAATTAAAATAGATTTATTATCATCATAATTTGATTTAATCGATCAACGAGAAACTATTAGAACATGGGACATGTTTTAATGTAGTCATCAGCAGATGAGAGTATGTGGGGGGGGGGGGGGGGGGGACGTGGAAAAGAAAGGTCAACCATTGCAAATAAATTACAATAACAATATTCTCATGTTCTACTAGTCTAGTGTAAACTAAAGCCGTCAGACATTCAGCGGCTGCTGCTCGAGTAAGTACTAGATAGACTAACTACCATATCCACTACGAGAGATTGTTTATTAAGCAAGGCTGTCTCATCACCAGGTCGATACCGACTACAGCGAACGACAAGACGTCTAACCACCACCACCATTACACCGCCTTTAATGACTGCTGGAGCGATGCGAACGACTGTCATGTGGTAGTAGTAGCTACACGATTCATTACACGATCATCTTGCTTTGATGCACGTCCATTGACTATGAATCTTATTCACTACCATTCTCTATCTCGCCCTTTCAGCTTTTCATCTGAAAGTGGAATTTTTTTTTAACTTTAAAGAAAAAAACAGGCTGATTTCAAAAACGTCTCTGATTTGTAATGAGAAGCAAAAGCAAATGATGCGAGGGTAATTTAAAGGAGTAAGACACATAACAAAAAAAATATATACAATAAAAATAAAAATGGTCTTACTCCTTAACAACACCAAAGAGAAGATTTGGCACAGCAGGCTGACCACACGATCGTTTTTTTTTTTATATAGCCAAAGTTACCCGACTCTGTTAATCAGACCTCGAAGTCTAAGCATCTACATGACTATAATCCTAATACACAGATGTGCGTTGTTTCTGTTGTGGGTGTATTTTGTAGACCCTAATGGGTGGAGCGGGGTCATATTTCAGAGGAGCTGATGGTTACGCTGCCCATTATTCATTACATCATGCTGCACCAATTTCAGCTAGGACAACTGATTATCATGTCAATGATAGTGATCGTTATGTCAACTCATTTAGTCTTTGGAGTGAAATACTATTAATAATGATAACAATAATAAAAAACCTGGACAAATTCACGACAGCTGTGACCAAGCTTATATTTACCGCATACCACGAAACAGTAATTTACTTGCAAATGGGGCCGATTAAATTTGTGCCAGAAATAGAACAGGCAGTACAGATACGAACCAAAGCAATAGAACGCGAAAAAATAGGAGAGTAGAAACGTGACCAAAGGAGATTCGAACCTGGGACCTGCCAGGTTAATGTTACCCATCACCTTGATATTAGCCTAAGACAGTGCGCATGCGCTTCGCTACCAAAAACAAAATTCAAATTTAAACATCACCTTGACATTAGCCTAAGACAGTGCGCATGCACTTCGCTACCAAAAACAAAATTCAAATTTAAACAAAGTGAAATGTGTTAACAGCCAAAATCATGATACAACCCGCCAATCGGCTTAACCAAACGAAAACTCAATGATAACGAGAAAATGTTAGGCGAGTCAATTCATCATCGTAACCAATTACTTCATAAACTGATTAAAAGGTCACGAGCATGCTGTGGTTTTGAGAGCTTATTGGAAATAATTTAATGAACAGGTTTCATATTTTTTTATCAGGAATCAGCTGATCCGTGCAAAGTAACCCGGGACAGACAGTGACACCCCCCCCCCCCCCACACACACACAAACAAAGCCACTATATGCGGCAAGCATGCTATGACAAAACAAAGAGAGAGGGAGATCTCAAAGCCATCCACCGGCGTGAATAATAATGTTCACACAATCAAATTAATTATTTCAAATTGCTAGAAACACCTCACATTCAGGAAACCAATTGGGTTAAAAAAAAACGAGGGAAAAAAACAGAGAAAGAAAACCATAAGAGAGAAAGAAAGACCGCAGCATTCCTGCTGATCAGCAGAGATCAATGGTTGCGGCACACTCGCAGCAAATTCAAATCTTTCATTCATTGCTCACAATTAATAACCGAAAACGAAATTCATTTAATCAATCCCTTAACGCCAATGACCTGTCCTCAACAACTACAATAAACAAATACAAGTACAAGTAAAGACACACCAGAAGACAGAATTCGCAACAACAAAACACAAACATAACATTATGCAATTAATTAGTCGAAACCTTCATGAAAAGCAAATATTAATTCAATTTGATCCATTTGACTGCATGCTAGTTAAGAACCCTGTCTTCTCGCCAGTCTCCCCTTCTGTCTGTGGTGATAAAAGAGACATACTGGCAGCTATCCATGGTTTCTATAAACTGAATGCGTGGAGTCAAAATACTGACAACAACGCCAGCATCATACAAACACAAATATTTGAGTGAAGGTGCAATTCAAAGAACATGAATAGGGTTTGCGTCACGTGTTGTTGCTGGTAGAACGAAAACATGTGAATATGCCATCAAAGGCAACGGGCCTACAATAATACATAATACGACAGAGGCCCCTTCCCATGGCTGCCTGAGAGCGGTGGCCTCCGGCAGGGGAGGAACATCGATCTCTAGCACAGCATAACAAACGCTCGCTGCAATATTTTCTCTCACTAAATAAATGCGTCGATAGACTGTTCTTTTTTATAGGTCACCCTGAGCAATGGAAATGATAAAGCGACGGACAACAAAGACGGAGCAAAATGAAATTAAACAGGGAGGGGAACAAGCACATCAACATATAAAAAAATCCCAGTCACGAGAAAGCGAATTGTAAAAGGTTTCCAAATTCGTGTTTGTTTATTTTTATGGGTGTAGTTGTATCCATCAACTACATCAAAGACTAATACAACACCCTGCTGTAACATGGCATTAAGGAATGTGATACCGCATTAGGTGTTCAGTTCACGACGGAAGTTATGTATGCCAAGGCTAAAACATTTAATTGAGCTCCAGCCAAAGAGAAAGGCGCAAACTATTCTCAATCTACTATCTTAAAGTCCTGCGAAACAATCTCAATGTCATGGTAATAGAAGGCTGGGGAGAAAAAAATAAACGAAAGCCGTGTATCGGTAAGTCAAGTTGAGAATCATTTTTTTTTACATAGTGAGTGAGACGTCGAATTCCCTCAGGGCATAGGGACAGCCTCAGACCACACGCGGGCACATCGGGCTTTCTACACTGACACATCCCAATATTATAGTCTAAGGTTCACCAGTGCCGGGATATTGAAATCTGATCTAATGGTAATAACATTGGGGAGATGAAAGAATGAGAATGTCCGACCCAAGCCCCGACAAAAAAGTATTATAATAATCTCTTGGACTATAATGAAGCTAAGGGTCATTTTGTGTAACGCATTAAGGTTTTTTTCGCCAGACAAGGCAACAATCTGAAAAAAGGGGTAACTCGAATTAGATCCATTCTAAGGTCGGCATATTAAAAACATTTTTAAAAAAACCAATAACAATTTTAGGTTTTTTTTTTAGTTCAAGCCTCCTCATTTTGTTGTCTCAATTTTAAAAACTATGAATGACTAATTTTGACGAAAAACTGTCATATTAGATCATGTCAAAAGCGCAGTTCTCTAGACAATTTAGAGAGCTGCAAAACAGAGATAAGACGGAGAGCGCACTCAATTATACCCCCTCCCAATTCTTCCCAGTCACAGTGCATTGAAACCGGGTCAACAAGTCTTAGACATGGTTCTGGACAATGATGATGTAATGTTAATATGACCGGAATAGATCTTCCATTTGAATAAAGACATTCATTTGCCAAACACAGTGCCACACACCCATGCTTTATCGCTATTCCAAAGTACGGCGCAAGGGCAATCGATTTTATTTTTCACCATCCTCATCATCCCGAGATGCAATTACATTCGAGAAGGATGCCGTACGATTCATGTGACGCAGTGGGTACCATGGGCAGCCCAGGATCATGTCCGGCGGAGGGTCGGCGTTGATGGCCTATGCTACATCCCATCCGCAGTGACGATGCTCAGCAAGGAAGTAGGTAAATACGTAAGTAATAAGGAAGAAAGTAATAACTCTCTTTATAGTGCAGGACTGGTGGGGGTTTCGTTCAACTGGAAAGTCCGTGCCTCCTTCCTCACGGTCTAGACTTGTGACAGCGCAGGCCTTGTAGCTCAATAGGTAGAGCATCCGCCCCAGAACATGTAGGTTAGTAGATCGAACCCCGGCCACTCCGTGAGTCAGTATATTGTGATTGTTCGAGATATTCGAGTGAACTCTCCGTTTATCTGTCTTGGCAGCACGTCAACTTGTCTAGAAAGCTCTGCCTTTGAAATTCCCTATTGTGTTTGTTTAAAAAACAACTAAAGAGCGGGTTAACATAACATTATACAGTATCGCGTCTGTTAACAACTAGTCCAGCATAATAATAATTGTAATCATTATCTATTCTACACATGCAGAGAATGCGTCTCTCGTGTAAGAACAATCGGAGGGTACGAGTCGTCGGTAAATCAATGTAAGCTTGCGTCGTTTTCGCGGCTACTAACTCCATTGACACTGGCAGTGTAGATTGGACGCGTGGTAAGGACGGTTGGTGACTGGACTCAAAATTAAATGCTTTCGTGTCGGAGGGACAATGGGCGGCAGGGCGGCATCAAATGATGGTTTTGGAACAGAATATACATGTACGTAGCTCAGTAAACACGAGAGGACAAAGGAACAAAGAAACGGGGGGGGGGGGGGGGGGTCTGTTTTCTTTGTTTATTGAGGGTGAATGGCAATTTCAAAGGCTAAGGGCCGGGCCGGGGTAAGTAGGATGACAGGTTAGTTAAAAGAAGAGCCAAACCTAGAACCTGCCATGGCCGTTTCACAAAGAATTGATTTACTAGGTGAAAAAACGTCATCTCACGAAAAATATGACAAAGAGATATAGAAGAGGGAAAGAGCGAATGAGGCGAGAAAGAGGGAAGGCTACATGATTACGATGATGCTGATAATAGAAATGATAAAAATAGTGATGAATGAAGTCTTGAGTATATTCAATACCGGTAACACCATTTCAAATAAGATAAAAGGAGGGTTGGCGATAAAATGTACTAGTACTAGTTATGGCTTCTAACAAGTTACCACGATCAACCATATTGAAATTTCACTATCATAATTCACATATCTAATAATATGATATTTGAAAACATAACAAGATACAATAAGAATGAGTAAATATAGACATGAGCATGCCACGCATCATGAAATAAACAATAAACAAGGCAGCGGTAAAGAGGTATGTATCGGATCGATCGATACGCAGACTCTTTTTTAAGTCATATGACGGAGAAAAGAGTTCATCGATTGATCTCGCACTGTCTAGCTTGCTCTTCTTTCTATCTCAGATAATTTTCCAGTTTTAAAGACGCGCACACACTAAAACACATGAACTTTGTTCAGTTTATCCACAATCGATCCAAATGTCTACTACCCCTTTTTGAAACAATCATAATTACGTCGGAAGGGAAATAGAGAGAGAGAGAGAGAGAGAGAGAGAGAGAGAGAGAGAGAGAGAGAGAGAGAGAGAGATATGAAGAGAAAGAGAGAAAAAAACACATAGGAGAAAAAATAAGAAAAGACCGATAGAAGATATTCCACAAGGCCGGATGAAAGATACGCGAGGAAAAAATAAAACGATAAAAATAATAGAACTACAATAGCCGCATTTGAACTTTTTTTTTTGTCCTTTCATTTGTTCTTTTTTTTTGTTGTTGTTGTTGAAAAGGTGATTTAGAAAGATAAAGAAAACCGGCTGCACGAGCCATACATAATAATTAATAAAAATCTGCGACAAAAGCAAAGAACGCTCGCTGCTGCTAGCTGCCGAGTTAAGAAACCACATGCGACCATTACCGCTCGAGCCCTCGGTATCAATCAGCCGTGTGTGTGTGTTGTGTACGTGGGTGTGTAAACGACAAACGCTGACATCTCACAGTCCCAACCTGTGGCCATTACACACCTCCACCACCACCAGCAGTGGCAGTCTAGCAACCGTCTGTCCGATCGCTCTCCAACACACAAAGAAGGCGCATACACGCCTGACCTGATAAAGTAGACTAATTGAATACGACACAATAAAATGCGGTCGACCTGTACTCCTCTTTCTTCAAACTGATTGAGTGTTACAACGAATTGTAAAAAAAAAATAATCTTTGAAAAAATAAGATATTTAAAAAAAATAGACATATCGATTTCCTCAACCAATAATCATGGCTGGCTTAACCGATCACGCGCAGGAGTTAAACGATGCACAAAGAATGAAGGGACCATTCTGCAATAAAAATAATTCACACTTACTAGGCACATACGGATTCAGAAAGCGTGTTTATAATATTGTTATGCTTTGATTTGTCGGATGATAGGAAATCATACAACACATCATCACGCGTGTGTAAGAGTTGGAAGCAACACAATCTTTTCTTGCTCTCTTGGTTTCTTTTACAGAGAGGAGATGCTGGTTGGGTTACCCTGCCTAGTACCTAGCCAGAACCGTGGTAGTGGTCTATTTTAAAGATTCTGCTATGATATGACACGCGGACATCTTGAAATTCCTTTCCAGCCATTACACAGCATCGTCCATAAAGCCCTGGTTGTAGGTAGTGTCGTTTGAATTAAACTTCATTGGAACAGAGTGCCCTTGTCTTTCCGTTTAAAAAAAGACGGGAGCGCACCCAAGAGACATAAAAAAACATAACAGGCGCAGAAACGATCGGAATTCAGGAATAATCTACGGCTAGGGGACATTATGTGCGCTACAATATTGACAAAGCTAGTTACTGTATCACCGTAATGTGAACTATACAATTCTTGCGCTGCACGACAGATACCGACAACATATTTCTTTATTTCTACTTTTTAGGGGGAGGGGCTACCATCACTGTACTTCAACCTGTGACAAAGTCACGAATCAATATTTAAATAAATAATTTAGAATAATATGTAACTGAAAGCGCAAAGCCTTCACTACTTCAGCCTTCAAATGCCTGACATAGACAGATCGCAAGCGTTGAGTCATTTGAAGATTCTTCATCTATAAACGGCTAACTAATAGATGAGAGAGGAGGGCCTTGTACTGGACACCAAAGGAGACTTTTATCCCAGTAAAACAATGCGTTTATTGAAAAAAAGTCGTGGGACAAACGGGACAGTAGATAAATATTACTAATGGTATGAAGCTGTTAGAACACTAACATCCATACACACAATCGTTACATAATATATAGGATGAACAATTTCGATGTGTGAGATGTCTACTGTAGCAATGAAAAAGTGATGATTAATTTACAGTGAGAGAGAACAAAGCAACAAGACATTCATACCATAACATTGTAGACGTAGTCATAACTGGCCACATTAGAACAGTGAAAAAAGAGGGGGGAAAACAAAAATCAAAACAAGACACACACAACCCGTGACAACTCCCAAAATTCGAAAAAGAAGAAGAAAAAAAGTACAAGAGGAAAACAAAAAACGAAATATTTTAAGCCAACCTGCGATGCATCAGATCATTCAAATAAATAAATATTTATGGACTACGAGATGTAGAATACAAGCAAATGATCAACAACTTGCCCAGAGGCCAATGATAGATGCGAGCAAACTATGAGGGGCAGTTGTGGAAGAAGAGAGAAGTATTTCAAGACCAGCCATTATGAACCACAGCGAAATGTCAGCTTAACGATTATTTCTCTTTAAAACATTCCGTTTTCACAATTGTGCTAGGATGCAACAGTTAGAGAAGAAAGAAAGAGAGAAAAATGCGGGCAGAGTGAAGGGGGATGAGAGCACGCACAACCAAACATTATATTGCAGGTTCATGGCGTTTCCTCAAGGCAATGAATAACAGCCTGTGTATCCAGCAGAATAGGAATGTGTGAGAGAGTGAGTTCTGTTGACCCGCAATATATGGAGGCGGGGTCCTAATTCAAAGAGAGAGAGAGAGAGAGAGAGCTGCTGGGTATTCAGTATTCAACCCCTTGGGCTCCATCCATTCAATAAGTGACATGGCGAAGTCACTGAGACAACCTGCTCCATACTTTCCTCTCTTGTAACTTCCAGACAGAGAGAGAGAGAGGGGGGTGGGGGAGAGAATGACGGGCATACAACAATGAAGATTACACAGAAGGGCACTGTATCTTCCAAAAGTAATGTGGGAGCGAGTTTTGAAATTCAATGGAAACGACCCAGATTTAGAATATCAGGCAGTGCAGAGATACGAAACAAAACCATAAGGAGCTAAAAAAAAAAAAGGGGGGGGGGGTAGAAGAGTGACAAGAGGGGGCTTCGAACCCGGGACCTGCCACGGCACCCATCGCCTGGATACTGCACAAGACTTTTACTTTTTTTTTTAATACCTTCTAAGAGAAAACGACACAATGAACGACTTAGTGACACGTCACCTGCTACACTAAGCGAGAAGCCCAAACGAGACAAAGCAGAGAGAGAGAGAGAGAGAGGATTCACGGAATTATAAGAAATGAGGAGGTGCAGATGATAGCTAATGGCGTTGTTTTCCGCCCAGGGCAATGCTAACTTTGGATCAATAAATCCATGCATAGCAGCACCATGTTGTGTATGGAAAACGAAAAGCAAAAATGAACACCAGACCGATAACATTACATCTTCTTGTTCGAGAGATTTCACACTAGGCAGTGACACGTTAATTACTGGTAACTTTTCCGGCATTATGTACATCACTAGTTTTATTCCTGTCTGCCCGGTGTGAGATGTCAATCGAGAAAAATCTCTCGCGCGCGGTAAATATGTGTGAGGCAGAACAACGAAACGAGAGAGAGGGGGGGGGGGGGCGTGAGAAGGAGAGAAAGACAAAAATTAAATTACACAGACTTGCAGTACACACGGACATACAAACAAATAAATAAATACAAGTCTAAAATAAATAAGGATAAAATGTTTCTTTCAAAAAACAAAATATCAGTGGTGACTACTCTATTATCTACAGACAGCCCCTTTTTATTTATCACAAGTCCAATCTAAGACCAAGATAGCCCAGTATTTATTATTCATGAACGAGGTAAAGACATCATGTCCGGCTCAAATTTAATAAAAATAAAACCGGAGACAAGTTGTTTAAGTAGGTCACGGTGTTTCAAGCGTGTACGCGAATGTCCTGAAAATGCTATTGACACAAAGAGCTAAACTGATACCTCATTGACACGAAAAGGATTTTTACAACGTAGCCTACAGTCAGAGAGCTCAACGCACGGGGGGCGGCCATTACGTTCCGTCGGCTGTGCCGATACTGATAAGGGAAGGTGTGTAGTCTAGTCTAGATGCTAAATACTCTCGTATGTCATCAAGAGATGTGCCCAGATATCTCTCTTGTTTGCACATTAGTTCGTTTTCATACAGCGATCAGAGAGCATAAGGGGAAGAGGAGAGAGAGATATCCCAACAGGCTTGATGATCATTAAACTTCCGTTCGATCAAGCCGTGACAAATAAATTCAAAACACGTCTCAAATCGCTACCTGGGCTGAATTAAAAACAATATACTCTATTATCGATTTGTCAGGGGACAAGTTTCATACTAGGGTGTACTAATTAACAAGCAACATTGAGTAATTATAGTTGATAAAATGAAACAGGCTGTGCCAGTAAAAAGAAGGGGGAAGCGAGAGACGAGAGACAAAACCAAATCTAAGGGTCTTTTATAAAAAAAAAAAAAGAAAAGAAAAACGACAGAGGTCCTCAGTAAAGAGAGAGAGCTAGACTACCGGGACCTTAAATTAGACCTGGGGCTAAAGTCGCTCTAGAAAAAATAATCAATAAATCCATCACTGATAGCATACTATCGACTTGTGAGACAGGGCCCCGAAATGATAGATAGGACAAGTTGAAAGTGAGTCTCTGCCTACCCAGTAGACCCTAAAAGAGACAGACTACTAGACATAAACATTGAAAGAGAAAGAGATCTAGAACGTGCACTAGGAAGGAAAATGAGAGATCGCGGCACAAGCGACGTTAGCGAAGACAATCATGGCGTATTATTCACGCCATCCATGCCCTTTTCATAGATTAGCTTTGGACTCGGGAGGCTACAAACTACGAGCAAGCACACACACACACACGCATACACAGACACACACCGGCTGTCGGTGGTGTACAATACGAGATAATAACACAGGAGGGAAGAACGGGGAGGGCAGGGGAGGGAGGTGCGGGAAGGCAAAAGTGCGTCGTGAACGAACTGGGTCGGATTATGAACACTGCACGAAAAGATTAAGCTCTGGGATTTCTAACAGAACACCATACTTGTAAGAAAATCAGAAAGAGCATTTCTATTTTTGGGTGGACCTACATAAGGAGTCAAATTAACAGATTCTGATTAAACACAAGATACCTACTCAAATAATTTTGGTAATAAAAAGAGACAATCAGGCAACAGCTTAGCTTGAGCGCCGCAGAATATTCCTTGATACCAGACCTCTAGGTGCTTTATCAATGCTCTAGGTTCAAATTAAAATCTGGCTGCCATAGTCTAGTCTCGACAAGGGTAGACCAGCAATTTATTTGGACCATTTGTTAATTGTGATTAGGAAAATAGAAGGGGGAGTATGGAACTTTCAAAGAGTCTAAAATAGAAAAGAATTGAAAATAATATCTAAAATGACTAGACTAAACACTCATTAAAAGCTGACAAAATTATTCGAGACAACAAAACAATGCTTTTTCACAATGTAAAAACGATAATTCACCCAACACAAGGTATCTAGACTCAGATAGACTAGACCCTAGTTATTTTTTCTTTGACTCTTTCATCATTATGACATATTGGATCCATAATAGATTTAAATTTTTTAAACAAGATTCACCTAGATCTAGTCTAGAGCCTAACCAATAAAATGCCCTTTCCATATTTTAAAATGTAAGTCTCTTTATATTTGTTTCTACACCAGACTAGATACCCAATTAAAAATAATGTTCAGTTGAACTCAGGCCATGATCACTAGTCTAAAGAATAGTTTGCCAATTCACCAGGCATAGATTTTGAATTCTTTTTTTTTTGGGGGGGGGGGGGGGGGGTA